>VDFB02075321.1:97011127-97303759 GCA_007258455.2 Sequoia sempervirens | reverse complement strand
TCCTTAAAAATGGTGTTTATTGATAAAAACTAGTTTTTGAAGGAGATGGAAAAAGAAACTGAATCTACAATCAAAATGTCACAAATCACTAGTTCGCATCATCTTCAAATTTCTCATGGTTTAGTAGCTATAGGTGCTTGAAAGTGATGATTTAGTTAAAAATATTCAGTTCAATGTCTAGTTTCCAGCCAAAAATTCTAAACAAATAGTGTGGGATTACCCTACATTTGATTTATATTATACATTTTGATGACTATGATAGGCTTGCTTGTTTGTAAAGGAAAATAATGGTTTACAAAAACACAAAAAGATGATAAATGAACATTTTACATGTCACACTATAGATGCTACTACCATAGACATTTTAAATACATATATCTAAGAGATGTTGAGATACATCAGTCTCAAGGCACATGTTTGTTCTCAATAATAATTTCATTCTCAATAACAATTTTAATATGGGTGCCTCAAGATTGATATCTCTTAACATATTTTAGATAGATATGTTTGAGATATCTTTGTTAATATTAGAAATGTTATAAATATTAATTATACATAACACATAATTTATCAAATTTTATTTTTTTGGTAAAAATAAAAAAGTATAGTGAAGAGTACCTATTATAAATAATAGAAAAGAGATTTCAAATAGTAATCATGACATAACTCCCATTGTCTTATCTTGTCTCTCTCTCTTGATGATGTATCATGGAGTTTAATCTGAAACATCAAGAAACGAAAAAACTTACACTGTCAAATCCAAAAGATTTAAACAATAACATTTTGAATTATGGAAATCATATGTTTGAAATAACTCCCATTCACTAAGGGCTACAAACAAGGATTAAGCCTAGTCATGAAGAATAAGGTGAAGAAGTTGCTTAGATTTCTTTAGAGACAAATTCGTAATCAACAACCTCTTAATTACAATAAATTTTATATGTTTATTTATCCAAAAAATCCACCACTGCACTCTAGATTCTCCAAGAATATGGACAAAGGAAATAGAAAAAAATGTAGAGTGATATGAAATATATGTTTTGCAATAGTATAAATTTTTCTCTTCATAAATTTTATATAAAAATATTAAAATTTTAGTATTTTCATGACATAATAAATCACAAGGTTTTTACATATCTATCCTTTATAATATTTTAGTATAATAAACATCTATTTGATGTTTCCATTATAACACAAATTATTTTTAATAATAATATTTGATAAATCTATATTACAACTAGTTAATAATTGTTAGTATAGAATTATGCTTACTTAGGAGTGCACTATTCTTAGCCATGTTTTTTTTATAGCCTAATCTTAATCTAGTAGTTACATGTCTATTCTTAGGCTCACCTATTTTTATTGTCCACTAAATTTAGCTAGCTAGTTCTCTATATGTATCTCCTTATTGTGAGTTAATCATAATCACTTCAACTTACATTCATTCAGCATTTAGCCATTGCTTTGTGTGCTTTTTGTTTACGTGCATTAATGAGCATGTCTGAGCTTGACTCACATGGCTCAAATTGGTGGCATCAATCCAATTGATCTTGTAGATTATCACAATAATTATAATAAATATATTACTTAATTTAATGATACTCTATATATATTATAACATATTGTTGTAGCTAATACTTGTATTTAGTTAACTTAATAAAAATATTACTCTAAATATACTTATCATTTTGTAAATTATCTAGCTATTAGTAAGTATTTATAATATTACAATAATTTATAATTATATTACATGTGTGCAATCAGGGAAAGGAAAAATGTGTGAAAAATTTCAAGTGGGTGCATAGCGCAAAGGACAAACATGAGCAAAAAATGAAGGGAATAACTACGATTAGAGACAAGTTAAAGAAACTATGGATAGGAAAAATGGAAAAAGAAGGAGAAATTTTCATTGATCTGCATTAAAAAAAAAGGGTGCAAAAAAGTCACTGGGTAAGTTTTTGGTTTCTAGGTTGGGTTTGGACCCTCTCAGGGTGATGACAAATGGTTTATAGAGGATGGAAATCCTTTTTTATCCCTGCGCCAAATATTTCTATCTCAAGGGTGTTATATCCCCTCTTGACTCCTTTTTCCTTTAAGAATTGCAAAGATGTTGTCCCATTAAGGAAGTGCTTCATTCCCTAAACCATGGTTGGCATCACAAATCAACACATTAGCCCTCTCAGGAAGAAGAAACGACAAAAATCTAAAGCAAAGAAATTACAGATACAGTTGATGATGAAACTCAATGAAGCATGGATACCCTTCTTACCAAAAGCAAGAGGTTTACGAATTAACCAAATGTACATGATGCCTCGTTTTAGTTTGTTGAGGATTATTGGTTTTGTATAGTTTCTAGTTCTTTTGTGTTGTCATTCTCTAGAGTATATTATTTGTTATCTTCACTTACTTTTGGGTAATTTGTGCTTCTCCTTTTCTTCTAAGTTAGTTTGTTTGAAGCTGTGATATTAAATTTTATTTATTTTTATATTAAGAGTGGGCTCTCATATATATTCCAACATTAATAATATTATTGTAGTTTATTATATATTTAATATTTACAATTCAATAATATTGATGATTTTTTTATAAAGGTTAGCAAAAGATTTTGAAAGTGATCTCACCATTTTATAAAATCATAACATTCAGAGTGGCAAACACAAGGTTGAAAAAAATCCAATATAAAGGAAAAATTCAACAACATACTACAAACAGAACTAAAGATAATTGTCCAAATGTCTTACACTATTCCTAAATATTCCTAGGAGACTAGCCCCCTCCTTTCTAGGAGTAGGATTTTAAAATAACTTTTGGAACATCTTTCTTCCTTCTATGAACAACTATACAAGAGTCAACATCAATATCAATTTTAAATCAAGATGATCTACCATACCATCAAGGGAAACAACCAAGGGAATTAGAGTTACAAGTGTGGTCATGAGTAGAGATTAGTCATAATTGGAACATCCATTGATAATAATTAAGATACATTCACAAGAGGAGAAATAGTGTTAGGAGTTTCTGGCATACCATTAGGAGCCCCGACAATCCTATAGTTTATAGGATTCACCCCCCAAGGGGCCAAAATTGTCTTGTGTTGTGAGTAAAGATAATTTAATATAAAATGACTCAAAGAAAAATATCTTTGATAATGAAACGACAGTCCTGTTGGCATGTTTTGTCATTGATGTAATTGATGTCAAGGGTTTGTCATTAATGTCAAAATGGTGTTCACGGGCCATGTATGTCAAAGCTTGATAGAGTTTGGAGGTTGATGGAGTTTGGAGATTGATTTGTCATTGTTCCTCATTGGTGTCAAAGGTTGTGTTGATGCAACATGCAAAGATACTTGTCCTTGTCATGTTCCTTCATCTCATGGTGTTGATCATCTCATGATGCTTGATGCAAAGGAACTTGTTCACATGATGTAGATGCAAGTTTATGCAAGGTACTTGTGCATTTATTTCATGGTGTTGTTGCAAAAGTATGAGAGAGTTGCTTTAGGACAAAGGGATCATTCAGAGGTATATATTGAGATGGTGAATTGATAAAGTTATTCTTGATGTCACAAGTTGTCATCTTTCCTAAATCAGATATTCAATGAAAGACGTAGTGATATGGAGAGAGATTTTTGTCAAGACCTATCTTAGTGGGGTTGTTATTGTTTATCACAAAAGGTGGGTAGAGATTAGTATTCATACCTTCAAAAAGTTGCGAGGATCTGTTTCAGAGGATTATGATGGTAATTCTTTTTAGGGTTTTTCTTATTGAAATTTTCATACATTATAACCTAAAACACTAAGACTAATCTAAAACCATAAGAACCTTGAAGAGTTTATGCCTTTTGAAGATCTTCAAAGCAAGGTTTACTTTATGTTATATTTGCTTGGTGGCTTGCTATCACCGATCAAGGATCACTTAATTGACCACTTAAGGGGGTCACTGTCAATGAAAAACCGACCCTTCCTCTTAGCTTAACTGGCCAAATATGTTAATAACCTATATTATACTACTCAAAAGAAGATTGATGGCCATGGTTCAATTGGTGAATTGGTGGGTTATGAAGATCAAAGGTTCTTATTTAAACCTGCAAATGGTTACATCCTGAGGTTCCCACTTTGATGGGTATTAAAATATCATTTCCTTGCATTTAGTTATGCAAAATTTGTAACTATTTTGGACAACAATGGATATAAGATAAAATCTAGTGCATTCAGAAGTTTTCTGATTGAGATTTTAGTTGTGGGAGTGTGTTGAGGGATATGATACTACATTTTTGCTCAAATAGTACACTGGAATAGAGACATGAATAATAGTTTATAAAAAAGGGTTATATGGAGTCTGTCACTATAGTCATGATTTGTATTTGTTTTGCATAAATAAGTGTGAAATGGCAGCTGACTGAAGGTTGATTGATGAAAAGACTAGTGTATGGTTATGTGTCACAGTACTTTGAATCCGTAGAGGTTCATGTGACTTGAGTTTAATACTGTCTATTAAAACATAGGACATTGTTCTATAAAAGTTATTTTTGTCTGTCATTTATTTGCTCATTAAAAAGAAAATTACTGTCAAGGTGTGTGCAAAGGTTGAAAATTCCTTGTTCATATAAACATCAGTTCAATTCATGCTTGTGTTTGATGTGATAAGGGGTTACTTGTAAAGAAATTGTTATCCATGTATGTGTGATCCATGTAAAGAAATTGTTATCCATGTATGTGTGATCAGGCGAAAATCTTTGTTCCTAAACGTGCAACAACAACAAATATGAAAAAAAAAACAAAAACAAACACCTAACACCTCAAAATAGGGCAAAAACGTTGAACTTAACAAAATAGATGAAACGGTTATACCTTACTAAGTTACTCCTTTGGTTGGCCCTTTGATCTTTGATGTTGTGTATGGTCCTCTTGATGGAAAAAGATGTGAGATGGGATGCAAAGATGGTTGAAAGTATATGATTATAGGATGCAAGTGCTATGGTGAAGGCAAAGTGTGAAAATTGGCCAAGTATTGCTCAAATGTCAAATTGGCAAAAGTTTGGCAGCATAATCATGAACTCTTTAAATGAGAGAAAAGAGGGGGTATTTATAGAGGAAATTTGGATTCTCTAGGGAAATGGACAATTAAGATTGAGCCACCATAGCTAAAATGAAAGGCTATGGTGAGTTGAGGACTCACAAGCCCTCACATCTTAACATGTGGAATGTGAAGTAGCTTGGGAAGTGATGATGTGTAAGTGAGGCGAAATAAAGATAAGTAATGTGGAAGAACATGTACTTTGAAAGTACATTGGGAGATGAGAAGATTTCCTTAAAAGGCATGTTCTTGTTCCTAAATCGTAGGAAAGTGACATGAGAAGAATTTTAATATTCCTCAAAAATAACCATGGAGAAGAGGAAAGTAATTGGAAAAATAAATGTGAATTATGCTTGGAAGAATCCCATAGACAAGACAAGGTTCCACAAAGGGAAGCACTTGTCCACATGTGACTTGATGTGACAAGTCAAAGATTCTAGAAGACTTTGGCACATGTGATGTGACAAGTCAAAGGTTCTACAATTTGTATGGGGAAGAGAAGAATCCTTGGCAAAACAAAAATGAATTAAAAATTCATATGGGGAAGAGAGGAGCCTTCGATGAATAAAAAGGAATTAAAAATTCCTTGGGGGATGGGGAGAGTTGACCAAAGTACTAATTAGACTTAATTGATCAGTAATTAGAAAATAATTAGTGGTTAATAAGGATTAGAAGTCAATTTGAAGAAGTTGGAAGATGTGACACATCCTAATCAAGGATTAGGCATGTGCACATCCCTAATGAAAATATTAAGAGGTTGATTAAGATTAAGAAAAGGATGTGACATGTGAGGATATTTATTTAATTCATTTGATGAAAGGGGGATTAAAGAGTATGGTATTTAATTATTTAACTAAATACTTTAGGGATTAGAAAAACTTTAGAAGGTATTAATTAAATAATAGTGATATTACTTAATTAATGCAAATAAGAGGATGTTTAGACAAAAACAGATAAATTTGGACAAATGAAAATGTCCAAATTTGGATGTCCACATTTTTCCCCTCTTTGAGATGGAGTTACGAAATAGCATCATTTCAAAGAATATTAAAATATAGAATCCAAAAAAAGATGGTCAGATTGGGAAAGATGCCCCAGTCATTCAAAGGAGTGACCAAGAAGGAATGATGGGGGTGAAGATGCAGATTAGGGATTGAGAAGGAAGGAATTATGGAGGTGAAGATGAAGATTTGGGATTGAGGATGCCCCCTCAAAAGGACATGTGGGTTCAAGAGAACACGGGTGTGCTCTCGAAATGGATGATGTGATGGAAGGGGAGATGAGGAAGATGATGCAAAGTGATGGACAAGAGAGGAGGATAAGTGATAGGAGATGGATGAAGCAAAAATGGATTTTAGGACAAATATGATGTTGCCCCAGTCAAGCTACAAGCCAAAATGGGTTAATGATGGATGGAGTGTTATCAAGGAAGGAATGATATATCCCAAGACAACAAAAAAGGATAGGGAAGGATACATCCTGATGATGATGATGATGAAAGTGTTGTTGATGAAGGATACATCCCAAAACAACACGAGGATAGGCAAGGATACTTCCTGAAACAACACCAAAGGATAGAGAAGGATACATCCCAAGGATGAGGACGATGATGAGGATGATTGGATGGAGAGGGGAGGGAGATTGATGAAGGATGAATGGATGGGGGGGAATTTTTAATAGATGAGAGGATGGAATGGGAGATGAAATGCAATCCTAAATCAAATTTTTCATCTTCAGAGTAGTGATTTTTTTGCTATAGCATTAGACACAAGATGTCAGGGTATGAAGAACCGAGACCTATTCGTGTCTAATGCATGAAACAAACACAACAGACAAGAAGGCTATCCCAACACCCCAAAGTTGTAATGACTTTGGTCGAGCCAAGTATTCGAATAACCACAAGCACACGAGGATGCCCCAGCGTAACACAAGACTACAAGGATCTTGGTGCGTACTACATAGGACAACCAAGAAGACAGCAACAAAAAGAAAAAGATCCAGATATGCCCCTATGTTAACCAATCAAAACACACCATAATATGATAGATCATAGCGGCCTTGACAAGTGATGATAGGGAGCTCAAGTGATAAACAAAAGCCAAAACTATCAAAAGATCACAATCAATTTCAAAACATCCTTTGCCATAGGATCAAGGGGATGGATGGGGTTGATGAGGTCTTTTAGGAAGGATGCATCATATTGAGACCGATGATGCATACTAAACTAAAAGATCAATATGACTCAGGTTATTCAAAACTGATGGGATCTTCACAATATGAGTGGATCTCATTTGTGAAGAACCAGCTTGATAAGGGAATACTTGACGACACGACACAGGAGAGGAGACACAAGACCAACGCATCCTAAGGATCGAGGGGCTCGGGGCCCGATCAAAGATTAGCCTTGCCTACGTGAAAGCGCAGAGCCCTCGTAGTCCGATAAAATGATGAAAACTAACCATGGATAAAAGCGAAAAGAGGAAAATGGAGACCTTGATCGATGACCAAGACAGAATAGACAAAAGCCCTTGGGGCGGATCAAATGATTGACCTTGCCTATGTGAACGCAAAGACAACGTAGTTCGACCAGAAGACCAAATACAAACAATGGATAAAGGATGATGAGATGACTAGGATGATGGGATCGATACGATGAGACAAGATAGACCTATTGGATTGGATAGGATTGATGATGATCAAACGAAGCTTAGGGATGGGATAGTTATCCAAATCATCAAAATGAATTGGGAGGATGATATGATGGAGAGATGAATGATGATAAAGGATAGGATATTGGAAAGATGTTTCAAAGAAATAGGAATGATGACGATGAGATAGAAAGCATTGGATTGCATGATGAAGGAGCCTATAGCCAGATACCAATGACAGGGGATTGTGAGATGGGATGAGCATAAAGAGGAGGGGATAGATAGGAAGATAAGGATGGGGAGATTAAAGGGATTGCTTGGATAAGAAGATAAGGATGGGGGATGGAAGGGATGTTATGATAGAAGGAGAGGGAGGTAAGGATGGGGAGGTGAAAGGGGTTGTTGGGATGGTTAGGAAGATAAAAAATATCGTTTAAATGGATAGGAAGATAAAGATGGGTAGGATGGAGGGGATGGATGAATGATTTCTCCAAGGACTTATGTCACAAAGGAAGATAGGTGCCCCCACTCTAGATATGACGTGTGATGAGGGAGGAGGGACGGAAGATGAGTTGATGGGAAGATAAAGGAGATAACTAGAGGAGGATAGGAGGGGTGACTAAGAAATATGATAGAAAATGGATGAAGGGAATGTATACCAAGAGGTGTCGAAAGCATGCATAAATAGGTGCCCCTGTCAAGTTCACAAGAAGGATGGAGGTATTAGAGATAAATGGGATATGAGGGTAGGATGCGGAAATGAAGAAGATGTATAACAGGAAGATGCGTGCATGCCTGAAGACATAGCAGGAAGTATAGCAGATGGAGTGAATGCATATCAGGAAGTTGCCCCCAAGTGTGGAAAAGGACGGATGGGGATTTACACATCACGCCTGATTGTCAAGATTTCATCATGGTACTTATCCAAGGCACTTGTTTTCCAAGTTTTCACCATTCGAAAAATATTTCTCTTCACTTTTTTATATTTGTTTTGTATTTTTGGATTTTTTTTTTACCTTTTTGAATCTTTTTGACTTTTTTGATTTTTTTTTTACCTTTTTGACTTTTTTGATTTTTTTTTTCAATTTTTTGGATTTTTGGATAGTAGGTGGATGGAGATGGAAAAGGATAGAGATGTGAATAAGCATATTTAAAAGACATGCAATAGGGATAACGATGACAAACTCAACCATCAAGTTCTAGATGAGGTATTAAGAGCCCATGTTTGAGATGACTATCAGATGTTCGTACAACCTTATTACGATAAATGGATTATGCAAGAGGATGAATTAGAGGGATTTGATTGTGAAGATATGTGGGATAATGGATGGGATGCTAGAAAGGGTATGGATAGAATGATGGGGTAGGTGTACAATGGGGTAGTGATTTCAGGACCAACATTGGCACATGTGGTGGTGTATGTGAAAGGACAGGTGGATTAATGGATGGAGAATACGGGGATAATGGAGGAGATGGGATAGTGAAATTTGGGCCATAAGGACCCAAAATAGATTTAGGAGGTGAAAGGGGGGCATAATTAGCTTTAGGATTAGCAACTTCAGATGTTATTACAGAGTTCTCATTTGAAGGCATTGAATCTTTTTTCTTTGGGATCCACATGGTTTTGATTTTTTCTTTAGTGGGCCTTTGTGGCCGATGGGTTTGATTTTGATTTTGGAGTTTTTTTTTTCTTTTTTTCAACATGTCTTTTAGAGGATACATGAGGAGCTTTAGATTCATGTGGATGTTCAAATTGATGAATTTTTATTTTAGCATCAAAAGTGCTTTTAGTAGCAATGGGATGGGTGCGAGGAGATAGATGAGATGGAGAAGACATGAATGGAGTCATCGAGGTAGAATATGGGGATGGAGGATGTGAAGGTACATGCCTTTGTTGATCCTGATTGGGGAGCATGAGCATAGGATTTTTATGATGGGTGACATGGATAGGTGTTGGATGGATGAAAGGATGAATCGGATGAGATGGAGGAGGTGATTTGGGATAGAAGGGCCAAAAATAGACGTAGGACCTGGAGGAGACATGGACAGAGTATATGGAGGATGGGAGATGGTGGATGGAGGGATGTAAGGACCCAAAATAGATGGAGTGAATGAAGGAGGAATATGGATGGTTGTTTTGAGGCGATATGATGGAGGAGGGGGGATGGCAGCGAATGATTTGGCAGAGCGATGGGAAGAGCTTGTATTTCTTTTGGAAGAGGCTCGTTGAGGACATATAGAGGTTGTACCAACATTATTAGCTTGTGAGTTTTGAGAGATATAACCAAGACCTAGCATACGGATTTGTTCTTTGACCTAGATGGGCTCTAAAATACCTTGCTCATGAAGGCCTAAACCTTTTCCTTGATCGTTCATGTTCTTCAGCATTCAATCCATGATAGGATTTTTCTTTTTCTGGAAGAGTGATGTGAGTCCATTATTAGGCAGAGGATGATGGGTGGTGTATATGTTTTGTTTTTCTTCCGCAAGGAGACCACCATGGAAGAATGTGAGAGTACCAAGGGGATATACAAGCGGTGAGGGAATAGTAGGTTTCAGCGATGATGGAGGATCATTAGATGGAGATGAGGGAATAGCAATATCTTGATTGGGACAAGGGAGTGGTAAGGGATCAAGAGAGGGATTAGGTGACATGATAGGATCTGGATTTGTGGTAGTGAGAAGAGCTCGTCCCCTGGAGATGGAGATAAGAGCTCATGAGATGGAGCGGTGGAATCTTGAGTGACAAGGGTATTATGGACTATAGTAGACGAGGGATTATGATCTTGAGGTGGCATAGCTGGGATGGTAGGATCTTGATGTACAAGAGGGGATATGGCATTCTTCGGATCAATCTCTTGGCATGGTAATGGAGGAATGTTGGATGGACTCCCCAAGTTGGTGAGGTGGACGGAGGGAGGATTCATGAAGTTCAAGAGGAGGGATTGCGGTGATACTAGGAGTGGAAGGAGTGGATTGGATTGCCGGATTTGTGTTGGATTGGGAAGATCTAGGTGTAGGACCAGTGGATTGGATTTGGTTATCTTCAATGGGCTCGGTAGATCTCAAAGTAGGAGATGGGGGCTTAGTGGATTTAAAGGATGTGATGGTTTCAATGGTTTGAGTGGTGATACGGGTGGTAACATCAATGATAGGTGTGGTATGGAGAAGGGTCTCATCACTAGTGACCGTGGATAATGGATTGGGACTACGTGGTTCCACGACTCCAATGTGTGGAGTGGGGGATGTCTTTTTTGTCATAAGTCCTTGGAGAACTTCTAAAGTGAGGAACTTCCATACTCTAGGTTTAGATGGCAAGGTAGGAGTGGATGAAGGATTCGGGATTGGTAGGAGATTAGGACTATGGATTAGCGTATTAGGATTAGTTTGAGGACCGGGATTAGATGGAAGACTAGGAGTAGATGGAGGATTAGGGTTCGATGGACAGTTAAGTTAAGGATATTGGAATGGTAAATTAGGATTGTAGTAAGGATATTGGGATGGTGGATTAGGATGGGAAGATTGAGATTGTGGATTAAGATATGGACACGTGGATGACAGATTAGGATAAGAAGATGTGGATGTTGGATTAGGATAGGTTGATGGGGGCGTAGGATTAAGCTAAAAAGGTGTGGATGTTGGATTAGGATTAGCAGAGTGGTAAGGAGGATTATGATAAAGGGAAATGGATAGGGGATTGTGATAGGGATACTGGGATGGAAGATTAGGGTAAGTGGATGTGAGTGTTGGATAAGAGGATGATGTTAATGAAGGATATGACAAATATGTGAACGGGGAAGCTACTGGATATCCCTTGTCAAAGGTAGCATAAGGAGCATGATTAGGTATGGATGAAGACATAACGGGATAGCTTGAAGGGATGACTAGATTTTGGAAAGCGAGTGGAGAAAGCTTACTAGTAATGATAGCGTCAAGGGGATCTATGTCACGTACTTCTGGATCAACAAGACTCGTTATCGTTGCCAACGTAATTAGGGTTTCCCTTGACTACTATTCATGGAGGATAAGGATTCATGATAATGAAAGGATAAATACGATGGGTCAAAGATTTTGGATGGAAACAAACTAAAGCTCAAATTGGGATTTAGGTCAAGCTCGGATCGGGATTGGATTAAAGCTCAGATTAGGATGATCGAATAATGAGATGGGATTGATTCTGATGATCAGATTTGATTACCAAAGGATGACCTCGACACCAAATCTGCTTCGAGATGGAAGTAGATTCATTGGGTTGAAGGTAATTGGATAAGGATGTGATTGGATTAGATTGGATAAGATCAATTGATGATTGATAAGATCGAATGATGGATCGGATAGGATGACGAAAGGGATTGGAAATCCTCATTCAAAGATTACCCTAGATGACTTAGGATGTTGATTAATCAGATTAAAGGATAAATAGATGATTGTGGCACCAAATTCACTTTGAGATTGAAAGTGGATTGATTGGGCCGATGATGATGGTTGACTAACTGAGGATGCATGACAATCCTAAGCAGATGTTGATGATCACGACCAATTCAAACACAAAGTTTAGGGGATTCATATGGGGAAACTGATGAAACAGATGATAGAAATGGATGAACCACTGCTCGAAATGAAAGAAGGGGGTTTGGAATAGATGAAAGATTACTCAGAACGAGTAAACGGATGATCGAGACGGATGAACGAATACTCAAAAAGAGTAAATGACTACTCATAATAGATGAATGATTCTCGGAACAAGAAGACGAAAGCTTAAAATGGATAGACGAGTGCTCGAAATGGATGAACGACTCAAAACGAGGGGATCAATATTTGAAACAGATGAATGAGTGCTCAAAATGGTTGAATGAGTACTCGGAATAAGCAAACAATTGATCGAAATGGCAAAACAAGAGCTCAAAATGATAGAAGGTTTGTAATGGATGATTGTTTACTTAGAATGAGTGAACGAGTGCTTGGAACAGATGAATGAGTAGTCAGAATGAGTAAATGATTGATCAGAACGGCTGAACGAGAGCTCGAAATGGATGATCGTTTACCTGGAACAGGAAAACGATTAATCAAAATGAAGGAACAACACCCAGAATGATCGAACGGAGGACGAAAAAAGTTGTTTGAAGGGCGGGTCCACCTCTAGGATAGGTCAAGTCCGCCCATGGAGGGCGGGTTTACCCCTGGAAGGGCAGGTACACCTCTACTAAGGGCGGGTACACAAAATGATGAAATGGGCACTCGAATCGAGGGGATGGATGTTTCGGATGAGGAATGGATTCTCGAAACGAATGTACGAATATTCAAAATGGGGAAACAAGTGATCGAAACAATGAAACAGGCACTTGAAATGATGAAACGGGTGTCTAGATTGATGAAACAGGTGATTAAACTAACTGTTTAAGGTGTAGGCCCACCCCTGAAAAAGGTCAGGTATGTCCCTGGAGGGTGGGCCTCTCTGTTTAACTAAAAGTTGGACAAAATCTAACTAAAACAGGGTAAAGATGGATTGATATAAAGGGAAAGTTCGCCCCTACAAAAGGTCAGGTCTGCCCCTAGTGGGCAGGTCCACCCTTGGACAAGTCTAAAATACATTTTCACAAAAATTACTAAGGAAAAGGACCCAAAACACAGCAAAGAGCAATCAGAGGATAAGGCTGACTCAACTAAACAGAAACTTACTAGTTTTGCACAAAGAAAATAGTTCAAGCAACCCGATCCTAAGATTAGTAGAATGGGTATGGCCAAGAGAGTCTTCTAATCTAAGATAAACAAGGTTGTTAGGGAGTCCTCGATATACACCTGGTACGTGACACCCAAACTGTGAACACCAGCCTGTCACAAGTGTGAGTCGGGAGCCTTAGCGAGATACTAAAGGCTTGGACCAACTCTTCACATAATCTCGACCCTTCACCAATAACGTGGATGGATTGGGGTAAAGCTTTGGCTCTCCCCCTTTTGTATACCCTACCAATACACAATGTTGGGATCATCCCTTGAGGTGATGAGATCTTCAAACAGGTCCCCTAAGAAAAAGAAGAATGGGAGACTCAAAAGAACTTGGTAAGCTATGATTTCTCATCACCCAAGATCACCAAATGATGCAAGGGGATTGGATACGTCAATAGCCTATGACAAGCATGACACAAAGTATATTCACACCCTCTAGTTAATCTATGTTCCTAAATTAATAAAAAATGATAACAAATAGCTAATAACCATTTAAAAATAGATAGCCCTGCAAGAAATTCATTAATACTTTGTTTTCTGTTTTCCACCAAATGTTAGTCAGATCCTTGGACAGACACCAACAACAAACGTTACGGGGTCAGAAACACTCAAAACAGTTGAAAACAGTGCTTAAACTTTAGTTTTCACCTTCTGGAAAAAAAAGTTGTTTTGGGCAGGTCCACCCTTAGCTTTGGTTGAGTCTGCCCTTGGAGGTCGAGTTTTCCCTTGGTTTTGGTCGCCCATCCACCCCTAGAGGTTGGGTCTACCCCTGGTTTTGGTCGGGTCCACCCCTGGTTTTGGTCGGGTCCACCCCTGAAGGTCGGGTCTGCCACTGGTTTTGGTTGGGTCTGCCACTGGAGGTCAAGTCCGCCCCTAAAGAAGGTCAGGTTCGCCCTTGATGGGCGAGTCTGCCCCTTTGTGAAAAAACTAAAAAATCTTTTGTTTTTGGACTTTGTAGGGGGCAAGTCTACCCCTGGTCAAGGTCAGGTCTGCCACTGATGGGCAGGTTCACCCTTCTCGTAGATCAGGTCTATCCCTGGTGGGTAGGTCTGACCCTAGAAGGGCAGGTACGCCTCTCTGCTAGGGCAGGTCCGCCCCTCTACAACCTGCACCTGCATATAGTGAAAAAATAGAAAACATGAAAGCAAAAGACCCATCTATGGGTCCCACCGGAAAAACCAGAAATGTGATCAGGTGAAAATCTTTATTCCTAAACATGCAGCAACAAGAAATATGCAAAAAAAACAAAAACAAACAACTAACACCTCAAGATAGGGAAAAAATGTTGAACTTAACAAAATAGATGAAATTTTCAAAGGTTCATGTGACTTGAGTTTAATATTGTCTATCAAAAAAAAGGGCATGGTTGTGTAAAAGTTATTTTTGTGTGTAATTTATTTGCTCATTCAAAAGAAAATTACTGTCAAGTTGTGCAAGGGTTGAAGATTCCTTGTTCATTTAAACATCAATTCAATTTTTGTTTGTGTTTGTTGTGATAAGGGGTTACTTGTAGAGAAATTGTTATACATGTGTGATCAGGCAAAAATCGTTGTTCCTAAACGTGCAACAACAACAAATATGCAAAAAAAACAAAAACAAACACCTCACACCTCAAAATAGGAAAAAAAACGTTGAACTTAACAAAATAGATGAAACGGTTATACCTTGCTAAGTTGGTCCTTTGGTTGGTCCTTTGATCTTTGATGTTGTGTATGGTCTTCTTGATGGAAAAAGATGTGAGATGGAATGCAAAGATGGTTGAAAGTATATGAGTATAAGATGCAAGTGCTATGGTGAAGGCAAAGTGTGAAAATTGGCTAAGTATGGCTCAAATGTCAAATTGGCAAGAGTTTGGTAGCATAATTATGAACTCTTTAAATGAGAGAAAAGAGGGGGTATTTATAGAGGAATTTAAATTCTCTAGGGAAATGGACAATTAAGATTGAGCCACCATGGCCAAGATGAAAGACTATGGTGAGTTGAGGACTCACAAGCCCTCACATCTTAACATGTAGAATGTGAAGTAGCTTGGGAAGTGATGATGTGTAAGTGAGGCAAAATAAGGATAAGTAATGTGGAAGAATATGTAAAATGTGAGTATGTTAGAGTAATAAGTTATTATGCTTAATTAATTACATCCACATTGATTAATTAATTAAGTCACTTATTCCTCTTTATTACTTAAAGCTAAACTTAGGCACATTAATAATTAATTAATTATTAATTATTAAGTGTGCATACTAGGGTTTCATTTAGGGTTTCCCTTTTAGGGTTTTGATCTTTTTCATAAGGATTGATCAATTTGTAATAATTGATTCTCTTAATGCATTTTTACTGAGAGGTTTACAAGAACATCTTTTTCGGTTCTTCATATCTTTTGCATGTGACAGGTATCCATCTTGCATGCAGGTGATCTTGGATTCTAACATGGTATCAGAGCTCCAGACCTGCAGCTGCCTGTTCGTGATCTGAAGATATGGCCTCTTTGTGAGTTTCAAGTGCAAGGGTTTCCACAGGCAATTTTTTGATTGAATCTGGGGGTAGCCTAATTTTCTGTGCATTTTGGGACAAAACGGACCTCGCCATTGAGTCCGCAACGCCCAAAAACCCCCATTTTCATATAAAATTTGTCTATTTTGGTGCAAGTTGGTCGAGAAGGCAAAATTTTTAATGCGAGGGGCCTCCGACTCCGACGTAGATCGGTGCGCACGAAAAAAAAAATATTAAAAATGTGTTTTTCGGAATTTGCTTGACCTCTGTATAAATGAAGAAGATCGCGGCCGTACCGAACCGCCGCCACCGCCACCCATAATCTCGCCGCCACAATTTTGAAACTACCAGCAGCATATTGGGACTACCAGGAAGCACGCAGGGCAGAATAAACAGAATAAGGGCCCAGGCCGCTAAAATGATTTATTGGGGTTTTGAACGCAGCCGTGGGAATGGCAAAGGCGGCGAAGGCGCAGGTGGTGCGGTACATACGTGTTCGCCAGTGGTGACGGGCGTGCAGCGTCTGGCCGGCCCCTCTTTGCCCTCCTAACCCTAGTTTTTCCTAAAAGAGCAGTTTTTTCTTTCGGCCATAACTTGGGCATACGGTATCAAAATTGGGCAAACGAGATATCGCCGGAAAGCTAGTTCTGAGTACTTTATTTAGTGCCGTTTATTTTACAGTATTTTTTTGTTTTACTACATTTATTGCTGTTTGAAGTCAGATGTACTTTTTATGCTTCCGAGCTCATAACTTTTTGCCACGATCTCCATTTTTTGCCTCGTTTGAAGCGTCGAAAAGGTATTGAGGAGCTCTAGGTTCATCCACTTGCGCTTTTGTATCTATCCCAGGTTTATCCGGTTAGTCCAGATTTGGCCCGATGGGTTGTTTGGCGATTACTTGGATGTTTTGGCAGTTGGGAGAGTGCATCTTGCATCTTTGCACTTCGTTTTCAGTAATACATCATTCAATAATTGCTTGTTGCTTCATAGATTCCAGAGTTGTTCCCATTTGGAGTTTTCGAGTGTTCCGTGGCATCGGGTTTTCTGTTGCTTTATCATGATTCCTTGAGTCAATCAGTGACTCTCATCCGGTTTCAGTAGTATACAGAAGAATATTTCCTTGCTTGCCTATATCAAGTTCCAGTGTTACTCTACAGAGTTCTTCCAGTGCTTCTTTGCAGCATGTTATCTCTTTGTAAGGGGGGTTTTGTCCCACTGGGTTTTTCCTTCTCTTACTCACATTGCATTTGTAAATGGGTACCTGATCAGGCCTAGTTGTGGGACCCATCTTTGCTTTCATGCATCTTATTCTAGTGTTTTAACTTCTTCCTAAGTTCATCTTAAAGGGGGTGTTAGAGTAATAAGTTATTATGCTTAATTAATTACATCACATTGATTAATTAATTAAGTCACTTATTCCTCTTTATTACTTAAGCTAAACTTAGGCATTTAATAATTATTAATTATTAAGTTATGCACACTAGGGTTTCATTTAGGGTTTCCCTTTTAGGGTTTCTTGATCTCTTTCATAAGGATTGATCACTTTTGTAATGATTCTCTTAATGCATTTTTACAGAGAGGGTTCTGAGGGAACATCTTTTTGGTTCTTCATATCTTTGCATGTATGAGGTATCCATCTTGCATGCAAGTGATCTTGGATTCTAACAAAGTAGCTTGGGAAGTGATGATGTGTAAGTGAGGCAAAATAAGGATAAGTAATGTGGAAGAACATGTACTTTGAAAGTACATTGGGAGATGAAAAGATTACCTTAAAAGGCATATTATTGTTCCCAAATGGTAGGAAAGTGACATGAGAGGAATTTTAGTATTCCTCAAAAATATCCATAGGGAAGAGGAAAGTAATTGGAAAAATAAATGTGAATCATGCTTGGAGGAATCCCATGGACAAGACAAGGTTCCAAAAAAGGAAGCACTTGTCCACATGTGTCTTGATATAAAAAGTCAAAGATTCTAGAAGACTTTGGCACATGTGATGTGACAAGTCAAAGGTTCTAGAATTTGTATGGGGAAGAGATATTCTTTGGAAGAATTAAAATGAATTAAAAATTAACATGGGGATGAGAGCAGCCTTCGATGAATGAAAAGGAATTAAAAATTCTTTGGGGGATGGGGAGAGTTGACCAAGGTACTGATTAGACTTAACTGATCAGTAATTAGAAGATAATTAGTGGTTAATAAGGATTAGAAGCCAATTTCCAAAAGTTGGAGGATCTCACACATCCTAATCAAGGATTAGGCATGTGCACATCCCCAATTAAGAGATTAAGAGGTTGATTAAGATTAAGAAAAATGATGTGACATGTGAAGAATTAAATAAATTATTTAATTCATTTGATAAAAGGGGGATTAAAGAGTAAGGTATTTAATTATTTAACTAAATACCTTAAGAATTGGAAGAATTTTAGAAATTATTAATTAAATAATAGTGATATTACTTAATTAATACAAATGAGAGGATGTTTAGATAAAAATGGATAAATTTGGACAAATGAAAGTGTCCAAATTTGGATGTCTACAGTATGCAAGGAGGGTTAAATGTTGAATCTTTGTATGTGAAGATGATCTTGAGCATATTGTAAACAAAGTAGTAATTTGTATATTTGTTCTTTGTTTGTCATTAGAGTTGGTGCTCTTATTTGTCAGTTGGAGTTGGTGCTCCTATTGGTTTTGGATTTGGTGCTCCTAGATATATTGTATTCAGTGAGAATTTGGTCAATGAGACCTAATAATGAATAATTTGTGAGGATTGGATTGATTCTTCAAACCCAACCAACTCACACAGTGGTTTATCCCTTTTCTAAGGTTTTCCACTTATAAATCTTGTGTCATGGTGATCTTTATGTGTTTGCATTGAAGTTTGTGCTTCTCAAAAGTAAAAGCTGATTAATTGCTTAATTTTTGTGCATCAATGATTCACCCCCCTCTAACTAATCTTGAGGATTCCTACAATTGGTATAAGAGCAACTGGTTCCCTATAGAAGTTTAATCAACTTGGGTTGATCTTGATAGTGCAATACTATGACTAATCAAGAAGGAGCTTTTACCTCAAAAGCGCCTCTATTTCATGGCACTATTTTTTCTTTTTGGAAGTTTAGAATGGAGTGCTACTTATCCTCTCTAGCATATGATGTATGGGAAGCAGTAGAGAATTCATATACTAGAACTAAACCTTCTAGTGTTGATAAGAAAAAGGCTTATGAATGCAATGCCAAGACCAAAAATGCCATTTTTTGTGGTTTGACAAATGAAATCCTTGTTAAGGTTCTACGCTATAAATCTACGAAGGAAGGTTTGGACAAGGTAGCTAGTATTTATCAAGGTGATGACAAAGTTAAAGAAGTTGAATTGTAAACCTTTAGAGTAAAATTTGAAGGACTGAAAATGAATGAAGAAGAGAAGATTGTTGATTATCTTCTAAGGGTACATGAGGCAGTTAATGCTATCCGTGGTCTTGGTTAAACTTTGGAAGAAAAAATAGTATTCAAAAAGGTGTTAAGATCTCTAACATCTAAATATGATTCTAAGGTATCTGTTATTGAAGAAAGAGATTTAAACAAGCTTACATTGGATGAGTTAGATGGCACATTCACTACCTATGAAATGAGGATTTGTAATTACGAGTCAACAACCAAAGAAGCAACATTCAAAATTGTAAAGAAAGACAAAGAAATAGACTCTAAATATGAATACTTAGATGAAAAAGAGTTAAATTTTGTTAGAAGGTTGAAGAAGGGGTTAGGAAAGTACAAAGGAAAACTTCCATTCAAAATGCTTCAACTTTGGAAAAATAGGGCACTTTTCTACTAAATTTCCTCATAAGGAGCCTGAAAGTGATGAAGAAGATGATAGGAGGCAAAGGTACAACAAATAATATAACCCTAGAAGAAAACATTATGAGCCTGAAAGTGATGAAGAAGATGATAGGAGGCAAAGGTACAACAAACAATATAACCCTAGAAGAAAACATACTTTCAAAAAGAAGAAAAGTCTCTTCATCAAAAATGTTGATGCATCTGATAGCAACTATAAAGAATCCTTTGAAGAAGAAGAGGAAACTCTATTCATGGAAAATGTTGTATTTTCAAATGAAAAACAAAAGGATAAATTTGATAAATATTCTGATAAGGACCAGCAAGTTGGAGAAGGTGAAATAGACTTTGAAGGAGAACTGATTTGTGCTCTAGGAGAGATTAAAAGACTAAAAACAGAGGCTACTATACAAAGAAATCAAACTTTACAGGAGACTGAAAAACTGATCAATCAGGATAAGGAATTAGATCAATTGATTACAGACTTAAAAGTACAACTTGAGGAGAGTAAAAGAGTTGAAGAAGTGACCAAAGTTGAGTTAGATGTGAAGATAAAAGACTGCTAAAGATTGGAGGCAAAAATTATGTCCTTGAGAAGGAAATTATATAAGTTTAATGGCACAAACAAATTGGAAGAACTCTTGAAAAGAAAACATATTTATAATGATAGGCCTAGTCATGGCTATTAGATAGGTCAAAGTTAAAAGGGTTTTGATGATCAAATGAAAGAAGTTAAACAGTACTCTCAAACTCATTCAAAAGATGGTGACAATAATCTAATCCAAGATGCTAATATAGATGACTTCATAGAAATTAGAAATAAGTTCACGAAACCATTTATTGCAAGGAACATGTGTCATTCAGGTACAATCTATATTTTTATGGTTATTTCTTTTGTTGTAATCAATATGGCCATTAAGCTAGTGATTGTAAAGTTCATTCAAGAAGGAGATCAAAATTTATTAGTAGAAATCCATTTGATGTTTTAGATAGTTTGAGGTGTTACAATTCTGATAATTTTGGTCATATAGCTAAATACTATAGACCTAACTCTAAGATGCAATGAAAGAGTACCAATGTTTATTCCTAAATAAATATAACACTTACTACTACTGATAAGAACAATAACAAGTCAAAATTAGTTTGGAAACAATGAGGTAATGATCAGTCCATGAAAAAGATGAATCTTACAAATCTTGATAAGGAGGGTAAATCAAAATCAATTTGGAGGCAAAAAGAAAAGGGAAATAACACTAAAAAATCAATGTTTGTGTAAGCTTCCCTGCATGCTATGAAGAAGGATTTGCGGAACATACATAGTGGTTGCTCAAAACACATGACTGGTGACAAGAGAAAATTCACCAAGTTTAAAGGCCATGATGGAGGGTTTGTCAAGTTTGGAGAAAATACTACCATCCAAATCAAAAGTAAAGGTACATTGTTTTTAGATGGTAAAAGACATATTCATCATGTCTTCTTTGTTGAAGATCTTAAACACAATTTGTTGACTGTAGGTCAGATTTCTAATAGTGGATATAACATTTTGTTTGATGATCAAGGCTATGAAATAAGGAAGAAATCACGAAAATAAGTGGCTAAAGGTTTAAGGAAAAAAGCAATGTGTATAGTCTCACAAGGACCAAAACCAAAGATGTATTTGAATAGTTGAGGGAGAGACTAGGTGTTCTTTCTCAAGCTTCTCTTCACTAGAACAAGTTCTTTGCAACATGGTTTCACGGGTAGTCTATATCCTTGTTCTATGTCCCTAAACCTTGAAAGATAGTTTATGATTTGTATACTTTATTCAGGTTTTTATTGTAGTTATTTTTGTTGTGCTACCAATCATTGTTAAAATATAGATACTCATATGTTTGGACAGTGATATGGATCTTGAAAATGTTAATACTCCCGTGTTGATAGTGATATTCATTAGTGTTCTTGCCCAGTGTTATTTTCCTTGTTCACGTCTTTTATGTATTGCATGTAGTGTTTTAGGTTTTTTCTATTGCAAGAACAATGTGAGAGTCCCTATTTGTCGTAGGGGGTGGTTACTATGTCATCTTCTTTTATGATTGTTGTCCACAATGGGTCTTCATCCATATGATATGACAATGGTATGCAAACCTTCCAAACATCCTTTACAGTGATCAAGGAGTAATGCAGATGATACAAAGTGACAGTATGCAAACAAAGACATGAGTTACAATGTGATAGTATGTAAACAAAGACATGACTTACAAATGGGCTTCATTTAGTGCTTGACAGTGCATATGGACTTCAATGTGCAATGACAGTGCCCTATGCCTTGAAAGAAACTAGTTTCAAAAGTTGGTGTCAATCCATGTTTGATCTTTGCAATGACAGTATACTATGAATCTTGAATAGTGAGATGATTTTACTGTTAAACAATGAATTCCACATCTACTTTCTCAGTCATAGTTTTCCAGTTGTAGTATAGGAAAATTCATCCCTTTGCATTTTCACACTCATTTGGCCCCACCTTGCTTTATTTATCCTTCTTTATGTCTTAATTGGTCCTATTTTGCATCCACAAGCTTAATAAATTATATATTTTTATGGCTAATCCCGACAAACATCAAAGGGTAAATGATAATTTAATGATTCTAGTTGTGTCCCTTAGTTTTTGGGTCGAGATTAAGATGCCACCTAGAGCGTCTTTGTTCCCCAAAGGTCTTGGGACCCTGATTTCAAAAGCACATTAAATGGGCCCCTTTTTGGAGTTTGTGCCCTAAGTTTCATGCCTCAGGACTAAGACGCCACTTAGGGTGTCTTAGTCCCCTTTCAGTTATTTTTGGGATTTAATTTCAAATCTTGGCAGGATTAAGCCTCCTTTAATTAATGAATTCATATGTTGGATTGTTGTGGTGTAATTTCATGATATTAAGCATGGATAAGTATAAATAAAAGGTTCTTTCACTCATTTTATGATCCAAGACATCAAGAATTTTGTGAGAGCATTCCTAATAGCATAATTGAGTTTACAAGAGCATTCAAGAGAATTTTATAAAAAAATTGGAGCCACCATCAAGATTCAAGCATCATATCAAATATCTTCTTGCATCATGTGTGTTTTTGAGCTAACATTTGTGATGTAGGGTCTTGATTCAAGCAAGCAATTCAAGTCAAGATCTATCAAGCATTCTTTTTATTCAAGATCTACATTCAAGCTAGCCATTTCACACAAGTTTGCACATTCCATAACAAGGGTTTGATGAGTTTCAAAATAGCACTTTGTCCATTCATCATTTCCCTACTTTATTTCATTTCATTTCGAGGTTTAATTACCAACAAGGAGTTTGACAAAGGAAAACCCCAATTTACTAACAATCAACAAGTTTTTCCTCTCTTGCATGTTTGTGATTATAGGTTTAGGTTGAAGACTCAAGGATCATTTGGAGTGCAAGGTTGCAAAGTTGTCATCTTCACGTATACTCACGTACATGCCAGATTTGGAAGTTTCAGGATCTAAGATCTGAGAAGAAGAAAGTGCAGAAATTGAGCCTCAGGATCACATTCGGGGATTTCAAAAATTCAAAACAAGCCTAAGTCAGTAGAAAGCGCGTCTTAGTCCTCCCAAGGGAATTTTTGCATAGATTCTTTTGGATCCTGTTTTGACGTCCAAAGAATTTGCATTTCCCCTGAAAAATAGCAGCAGGATGAAGACAAGAGTAAGGGCGTCTTAGTCCTCCCTTGCATATTTTCATAGCATTTTTGCATTTCCAAAATCCTCATCACATTTCAAAACTTCCTAGTTACAAACATCATAACTTTTTGTTGCTTAATTTCATCATTTGCACTCATTATTTAGCTTGCATTACTAGGTTTTGTGAGTTGAATGTTAAGTTGTCTTTTCCAAGCCTTTGCTTGGTGGTCCACTTGTCAAAGTTTAAAGAACCCCCTCCTAGGTCTTCCTTGTTGTGAATTGACTCACCTTTGGGGTTGATAGTCAATCAAATTTGGGATCCTAGGACATTCTTGAATGACCTAAGGAGAATAGTGTCATTTCCACCACCTATTTTCTTTTCAGTTCACTAGTGAGGTAACCTCTACTTCTCTCAAGTGCCATGATTAATGCACTATTTACTCTTACAAAATATAGTGATCTCCATGTCATCTCAATCAAAGTTTGCAATGGTATTCATTGAACAACTCAATACACGGTTTCCAAACCTCAGTCAGCGTTTGACAATAATGTTCATTAGTTTTTGGACTATTTATATCCATGCACAGCGATGTTTTGTCTTGAGAGTATCTTGTTACAGAGATATGGTGCTTGCATGGGTATGGTAACAATGTTAGTGTACTGAAAGGTATGACAGTGGATACAATGACAATGCAAGGTATGATGCTTTGATAGTGTCAATAAACAATGAAATGATGCTTAGCCAGTGATGTTTCTTCATGCCATGATTATTGTTATTAGCTAAAATATAATGCTTTACATGTTTTCTCTATCATAGTTTACAAGTGCAATGGCAAACTTGACAGCATTGATAGTGATCTGTATAACATCATGTTTCCAGTAATATGCATGATTCTCTATTGATAATGATATGTATAAAATATTATTGACATGATAGTTTTTAGCTCTCAATGTAAGTATTCCTTCATTTGGTATATGTGTTGGATAGGACAACTGAGAGGGGGGGTGAATCAATTGTCAAATATTATAGCCTTCAATTCAATTACCGAAACTAAAACATAAATTGATTTAACAATTAACCATCAAATGCCAATGCACAAACACAATAATACCAAATTTTTGTAGAAAACCAAATGAGGGTAAAACCATGGTGAGGATTAACTCACACTATAGAGAATATCAAAACTAATTACAAAAAGGCTCACCACCTGAAATAAGGCTCATTGCCTGAAATGAGGTTCATTGCCTACAATAAGGCCTCATTTTCCGGACTCACTGTCCATAGGGCTACAACCTAGAGATACAAAAGAAGACAAGGAAGACTTGTTATAGAGAGACAACAATCCCAATGTAACAAAGGATTCCACCACAATCACATTTTTCTCACTACATCTGAAAACCCAACATTAAGCTTCGTATTGATCAACCACACACATAATCACATGTCACTTTCAAAATAACATCAAATTCGTGTTTGCTCTTTCGCTTATCTTCCTTCTTTTCTTCTGTACAATTTTCATTTCTAGTTCATTATGTATTTATACTATATCCAACCTTGAAAAAGATACAAAGTCATCCATCCAACTTCAAATTCAAATTAGGTCGGCGCTAAACATCCTAGGGTGGAATTAGAATGAGTACGACCCAAACACACACTTCACTGAAACCCATAATAGATCCAACACGCTTCATCAACTTCGAAGATAGTGCTTAACACATGTTCAGCCAAACTAGTGTAAAACACATAGAACAATTAAGCTCGACACTTTCATAAATCAAAAATATTTTCAATGCAATCAGAACATCTTTTCTATAAACCCGCAAGTCAAAAAAATTCAACAAAGAGAAATCTGGACCAGCAATATTTCTCCCAGACCTCAGCCAGTACATAGAAAAACATAGTTCACAATTAGTGAACACAACTCAATATTCACAAAGAACCAATAGCCAAGAATCTGGATATAGCAACCTTCAACAACCTTGAATAACTTATCTAATCCACAAACATAGGGACAAGTACCAGACCAACAACCTCAACAACTAAACACCTATAATCTTCCTTTAATACAATTATCTCAATATCCTCAACATATATGTCAATAACAACTAGTAGATAACCAGTTCACTAGTTGACATCAATGACAACACTTTGATTTAGTTTTCCATTCTTGCAACAATATGTTTTATCCCAGTATGTTCAGACATAATGCTTTGACAATGCTCTTCATTAGTTTTCTGGTGTTATTGATTCAATTTTGACTATATGTTCTTGTACAGTGATGTTTACCTTGATGATAGTTATATATTATCAACTCCTTGAGAGCTCTTGTCAGAGTAATGAAAGTGATGTGCCGTTAATTCATTAGTCAAGATTTCTATGACAATGCTTTTCTTTTCCTTATTTTTCCATGGAGTTCTCTCTATTTTGCAAGGGGAGTATGCATTCCTTTGTCATTTGATGTCAAAGGGGAAGTGATTTATTTCACATTCTACGGAGTTGTCATCAATGAAAAAGACGGAGTTTGTTAACATGTATTGTCATTGATGCAATTAATCTCAAGAGTTTGTCATTGATGTCAAAATGGTGTTCATGGTTCATGTATGTTAAAAGTTGATTGATTTTGGAGGTTGGATTTTGGTGATTCATTTGTCATTGTTCCTCATTGGCATCAAAGGTAGTGTTGATGCAACATGAAAATATTTGGTGTCAAAGGTAGTGTTCATGTTGTTTGAAACAAAGTTGTTGTTGCACCAAAATATCAACCTTTTAATGCCCGATACAACTGTTAGAGTTAATGGATCCATGGGGGGTAGTTAAGCCATGTCACAAATCCTGAGGGGAGTGTTTACCATCTGCCAACAATCTCCCCCTAAGCGTTACCTGAGTGGATTCGAAGGTGGCACCTTTGGCTTTGATACCAATTGTTGGAAACACAGTTGTCGTTGCACCTAAAGATCAACTTGTTAATTCTTGATACAACTGTGAGAGTTAACGGATCCACGAGAGGTGGTTAAGCCATCTCACGAATCTCAAGGCGAGAACTGACCATCTTCCAACAGATGCAACATGCAGAGATACTTGTCGCTATCTTGTTCCTTCATCTCATGATGTTGATCATCTCATGATGCTTGATGCAAAGGTACATGTTCACATGATGTTGATGCAAATTGATGCAAGGTACTTGTGCATTTATTTCATGATGTTGTTCAAAAATTATGAGAGATTTGCTTCATGACAAAGGGATCATTCAAAGTTATATATTCAAATGGTGAATTGATAAAATTATTCTTGATGTCACATGTTGTCATCTTTCCTAAATCTCACATTCAATGAAATAGGTAGTGATATGGAGAGAGATTGTTGTTAAGACCTCTCTTAGTGGGGTTGTTATTGTTTATCACCTTTCAAAAGGTGGGCAGAGATTAGTATTCATACCTTCAGAAAGTTGCAAGGATTTGTTTTAGAGGATTATGGTGGTAATTCTTTTTAGTTTTTTTCTTACTGAAATATCCACACTATAACCTAAAACCCTAATACTAATCTAATACCCTAAGAATTTTGAAGAGTTTATGCCTTTTGAAGATCTTCAAAGCAAGGTTTACTTTATCTTATATTTTCTTGGTGACTTGCTATCACCGGTCGAGGATCACTTAGGTGAACACTTAAAGGGGTCACTCGTTAAATAATTGGCCCTTCCTCTTAGCTTAACCAACCAAGCGGATTAATAACCTATATTATACCGCCCAAAAGAAGATCAATGGTCATGATTCATTTGGTTAATTGGTTACTTCCCTGCAAATGGTTACTTCTCAAGGTTCCCACTTTGACAAGTATTTGAATGTCATTTCCCTAGTATTGAATTACGCACAGTTTGTAACTATTTTTTACAGTGATGGATTTAGGAGAAATGCTAGTGCATTGAGAAATTTTCTGATTGAGATTTAATCTATGTGGGAGTGTGTTCAGGGCTATGATACTCGTTTATGCTCAAACAATAGATTGGAATAGAGACATGAATAACAATTTATAGAGAAGGGATATATCGAGTATGTGACTACAGTCATGATTTGTATTTCTTTTGCATAAATGAGTGTGATATAGCAGGTGGCTGAAGGTTGATTGATGACAAGAATAGTGTATGGTTGTGTGTCACAGTATTTTGAATTTGCAAAGTTTCATGTCACTTCAGTTTAATATTGTCTATCAAAACAAAGGACATAGTTGTGTAAAATTTGTTTTTGTGTGTAATTTATTTGCTCTCATTCAAAATCAGATTATTGTCAAGGTGTGTACTGGGGTTGAAGATTCCTTGTTCATATAAAGATCAATTGAAGTCTTACTTGTGTTTATTGTGGTAAGGGGTTACTTGTAAAGAAATTTGTATCCATGTATTCAAGGAGGGTTAAATGTTGAATATTTATATGTGAGGATGATCTTGAGCATATTGTAAACAAAGTAGTACTTTGTATATTTGTTCTTTGTTTGTCATTAGAGTTGGTGCTTCTTTTTGTTAGTTGGAGTTGGTGCTTCTATTGATTTTGGATTTGGTGCTGCTATTGATTTTGGAGTTGGTGCTCCTAGATATATTGTATTTATTGAATCCCTTCGAAGTGTTGTCATTGATGCCAACATTGGTCTATCACAATTTTGTCTATCCGGTAAACTATGGCTCTACTACTTTAATCCTGTAATCTATTATAAAATTGTTCATATGATAAAATCTACCTATCTAGTTTTAATATGTTAATCAAGACTATCAATTGTAGCTATGGACAAGCTTTCATTAATTTTGGTTGAATAGGTTGAGAAATATAAATGACAAAATTTTGGCTTACAGTTTTTGGTATGGGTCTTCTAGCCAACATGGTTACGTGGTGTTCGCTTCGTGGATGTTTAAAGAATTCTCTATTAGGTTTGGGTATTCCATGTTTTATTTTGAGCTCCAAAGAAGTTTTGGTTTGAGGCAACAAGCTATTTTGAATCGAGTATGTTTACATCTAATTAGGCCAACCTTATTGATATATGTTGATGTAAGTTGGTATATGTCTATGAAAAATTTTAGTAAAAAAAATATACAGACATACAGATAGAGATGTATATGTGTGTCATGCAAAAATTGGTATATATCTATGAAACATTTTAATAAAAAAATATAGATAGAGAAGTTTACATCTAATTAGGCCAACCTTATTGATATATGTTGATGTAAGTTGGTATATATCTATGAAACATTTTAGTAAAAAAAATATACAGACATATAGATAGAGATGTATATGTGTGTCATGCAAAAATTACAAGCAATGATGTGTGACAGTGTGTTATTGTGTGAAATTCTTGGTAGTTGTTGTGAACCTACAAACCAATGCAAGATTTTGTTTTCCAAAGCTTAATTGGAACTTAACTCAGCACACAGAAGGTGTATTTCATCAGTTCATCCTTTTGGCAATGAGCCACACTCCTTTGTAATCATTTCAGGTTACAAGTCTTTCAAGGATAGTGTGTCACGGTAATGTGCCATGTAATATCTTATGACTAGTTATAATATATTGTGAGGTAATCCTCACGATGGTTTTTCCTAATCTCGCTTTCCCACGTAAAAATCATGGTGTGCATGTGTCATGTAATGTTATAATTCCTTTCATGTTTTTGTTTACAGTTGCAGCTAGATATGTTTTCATTATTGAATGGTTAGTAATTAAATGGTTTAGCAGAATACTGATTCACTTCCCCCCCCCCAACCCCCTCTTAGTATTCTAAGTGTTCAATAGTATTCACTGATAATTTGGTTAGTGAGACCTAATAGTGAACAATTTGTAAGGATTAGATTGCTTCTTCAAACCCAACCAATTCACATAGTGATTTTTCCTTTTTCTAGGGTTTTCCACTTATAAATCTTGTGTCATGGTGATCTTTATGTGTTTGCATTGAAGTTTTTGCTTCTCAAAAGTAAAAGTTGATAATTATTTTAATTTTTGTACATCACTTATTCACCCCCCACTCAGTGATCTCGAGTATTCCTGATGAGTCAAATTAATGGCTCAATTTTGATAAAGTTTATTATATATTTGCTCTTGTTACCATAGACTTTAGCACTTGGTTGTTGACATTTTCCATGTTATTTCCTTAAAACCATATACCTTAGGCATAAGTTTATCCTTGTGACTTTTAATGACATTAACATGCTATGTTAATTATCTATGTTCATTTTACAGGTGGTTGAATGGATGTTACTTTAAGATAATTTTGGATATGCAATTGTTTGTGCATGCTAATGTCATTATGTAGGTTTACACTAAGATGTTGATGTTAACGAAGCTTGCAAAGTGGAAGAAACTTCTGCCAGCTAGTCAGTTCCCAAGAAAGTCAAGAAGATGGTCATTAAGAGGTCAAAGGAGGGAAAACTCTCAATGGAGAGAAACTTCCAATGGAGGGAAATTATTAGTTTGAATAAAAGATTGTAACTGCCTTTTAATGGCCATGTTTGTTTGTTGAGAAAATGTAGGGAGTGTGATGATCTAGGTTCTCGTTGGGCAAGTCTACTTTGACCAAATTTGGCGCATGGATAACTTCCTCCCTCTCTTTCTATGTTTTCAATAAGTGGCATCCTCCTATTTTGATGGAATCGACTACCTAGGTAGTTAGGGTTAATTAGTAGTTTTTCTCTCTATAAATAATGGTCAACTGCCCCTTTTCATAAGGTTGGATGTTCTAAGTGTTGGAATATGTGCCTCAATCCTTACTGACATGGAACTCCTGACGAGCAAAGTCGTTGTGACATTATTCATGTATGGCCGACTAATTGTTCTAAATCCATTTGAAATGATCATGTTGCCAAGAAAGAGTTGATGTATTGCCGAAAATGTCTATCGCTGTGACTTTTTGTGTTCAGCGTGACCTTTTAGCGAATGGAGATCTTTGGGCGACAGTTTGATCTTATCAGGCTAACTCACAGGTGTCTGGGAGAGGTTCCAGCGAATGGTGAATGTTTCACCGATAGCATATAACTATCGGGCTAACACAAGGATCTCGGGGAGATCTCTCAGCGAGAATGGAAAGTCTCGCCAACGGTGGAGGTTTCGATGAGATGTCCCAGCAATGAAGAAAGGTCTCGTCGAAGGGAGTATTCACTTGGTGCCTTCGCGGTGACAAAAAGACCTCGGTATAAGGTCTTGGCAAAGGCGATAAGTCTCTCTGACTCTTGAGCGCTTCAGTATGACATGTTTGGCCGGTGTGAGGTATTGGCGAAGGTTAAATGTCTTGTCAACTCGGTAAGACATGGGTGCTTGGTGAAAGGTCTCGGCGAAGGACATAAGTCTTGCCGACTCGGTAAGACTTGGTTGTGTTCAGGGTGAAGTCTCGGCAAAAGACGAATGTCTTGCCGACTGTCAGATGCTTCGGTGAAACCTAAGGAGACTCGATGAAACCTTTTGGTGAATGGGAAGTCTTGCTGATGGCAAAGTGGAAATCGATATGCTTTGTGAGCATCGATAAAATGTCTTGCCGATGGAGGAACCTCTTGCCGATAGAAACGAAATGGTTATCGGTAGATTCAGTATGACTCATGGCACTCGTTATAACATCTTGTCGACTTGTTTCAACAATTCTTTGTTCCTGCAGCCACTAGAATTTTGCTATGTGACTTTTCCTACAGCCAAGGCAAACTGAGTAGTTTTATGTTTGTTTGTTGAGATTCTTATTTCTATCATCCATTTTCAGTTCAATTATTGATGCTTAGTATAGTTGATTCATGCTTAGTGTTTAAGTTGATTTCTTTCCAGCATTTTATTTCTAGTACTGTTTCTTTCTAGTTTATGGATGGTTGAAATAGAGTCCTAGTGCACATACAGTGCTGACGCATTACAAGTTTACATCCCTAGGTTGACAACGAAATGCACCTTCATCATGAGTGAGATAGCTAATTAGTGTAGATGTCCAATCTCTAAGTCACAACTCTAAGGGCTTAGTTATTAAACCATTAAAGGAGGCCAACAATTCCTACAAGTCCTTCAAAGTCAAGTGGCTAAACACAAGGCTAGTTCTCTAACTCTAATGCAATATTCGCTGGAAGAGCATTGGATAACTCTAGATCTACCATAATTTGAGAAAATTTTATAAAGGTGACATGCCAAATTTGTTGGGTCCATCAATAAGAACAACCCAAAGTATAACCTATTCCAATAAAGCATGGTTTTAGGTAGAATTAAAATGGAAGATTTGGTAACTAGACCCACACATGTTAGATAGCGAGAGGCTTGAGGGAAAGATTGAAAGAGGGAAACCAAGATTTTAGCACCAACGAGTGCTCCCACCCCATCTAGACCTCCTCAAACACTACATCCTCATTGTTGATGTTATTGAATGCAATTATGAAGAAACATTTAATGCAAGGATTAATTTTAAAAATTCTAGAGATAAAAGTATTGCAGAAATTAGAGATCCATTTGTTGATCTCTAAGAGAATTGGTTACACATAATTAAAGCGGTGTATCAAGCCATAAGAAGAAAAATAATCTTCACATTCAAGAACATCCTTACCCAAAATTGTTAGACAAAATAATTTATCTATTCACTATACTTAAGTGTACTTAGGTTGATGAGGTGAGACAACATCTTGTCTAACCAGACGTGAAACCTTTAAGCCTCTAGAGGCTACCAAGTTATTCGGTAAACCTCATGTGCTACCCTTTTGAAGTTGGAAGACTTTCCATCTCACCTCAAAGGTCACTCAACACTTGGCATCAAGGTTGATGAATTGGTCAAATAGGTTGTTGGTTTGCAAATTCCTACAGAGCCATAGGTTGACACATATACGACACTTGTCTACTCTTTTGTGTCACATCATGGGGCACTATTTAATCCACATGATAGGTGGAATGCCTCTTCCTCGCCTATATATGCAAGGGTTTCTCATTTGTACACTTGAGTCAACTAAATACAATATTTACATTATTCATTGTGCTCATTTCTTATCTCCATGATCTCCTAATTCTTATATGGTATGAGAGCATAGTGGGAGATGTTTGCAAGCCAAAAAGGTGAATGAACTTGTATATTGTTATCTCCATTGTTGCATGTTAACAGTTGCAGGAAGGTGGTTAAGAATTTCTAAAGCATTTTGATGTGTTGTTTGGAGTCAACCTACACATCTCACATCTGTTTGGAATTGACCCTACTGATGAGGTGAATCAAATTTTGTGTTATCCAATTTGTGGCATAATCTCTACTCAAAAAAATCACATCTCTTCTCATGGAGGCATGATTGATTTACAAACCTGTGGGATTTTTGGCGTAATCTCTTCTCAAAATATCATGACACCTTTGATCACAAAGGAATGATTGATTTGGAAGCCCTCAACGTGATTTGAAGGCAGAATGAGGCATATTGGATGAAGGCTCGATGTGATGGTTTGAAGAGGGGGCAACACTTTTCATAGCTTGTGATTGGGGAACTTGAGAGAAACAGCCCGTGGAGCGTTTTAGAGGCCACAACTATGCACAAGTCACGCCCTCTGTGGCGCTTGAAGAAACTCACAACCAAGACTCTCACCCTAGGCCAAGCAACAAAATCCACCCACACTCCACACTCAGTCAGACGAAATCCATCAAACGACAAGATTGATAGATGCACCCTTGCATATGCAGGCCATACAAATTTTTTACCCATCAGACCTCTAATAGAGGCCCATGCATAGACCCACGACATCTCTCAAAGCTCGCAGATACTCCTATCAAGCCCACGTGGAAGCATGTTGATTTTGGTCAGGGAGTGAGAGCATGACAAGATTTGGAAGATGAAAGTGTGTGGTTTTCTCATGCCCTACCATGCATACCATCCCACACCTCCTTCATTCATTTTGACATCATAGAGGAGCAACAAAGAGGGGCATATTTCCCCTTGACGAGTATCAATTTTTTGTAGAGAGGAAGGAGCACTATTCACTAGTTTTTTATGCCAAATTATTAAGGTCATCAAACTCCCTAGGGAATATGTCAACAAAGCGGGCAAATCCATCTCCATCTTAAGCCCTTGGTTTTTACCAACCCAAGAGGGCTTAAAATCCTCTCTAATTTTTCCTCCCTTCTTTTTTTATGGTGCAAAATTTCTTTTTCCAACAATTTGATTTTTTCCCTGAAGACAAGTAAATTTTGTAAAGGTGGAAAATTTGAAAGCTTAATAACTTTTACACAGTAGCTCAAAATTAAGTTTTGGTTTTTTGTAAAAGTGCTTATTTTTCGCAATGCTTCCGACGGGCATACTAACACACTCCCACTATAAAGTGCTTGTTTATGCCTCATTTGAACTAATTACAAAGAACTCCTATAAAGTGCCAAATTAATGGGCGTAATAATCTAGGGGGTTGCAATTTTATGTTTGTCTTTTATTGAGGTTTACAAGACATAACTTAATCTATGTCTTCTTAATCTACCTCCTGACAATAAACTTATAAGAACTCATAAAAACAAATATGCTTGTAAATGCACACATAAAGTGCCACAAAATTGAATGTGTTCCTTAGGGTGGGAATTTGAGAAATTTATGTTAAACACACGAGACAACTGAAAGGGGGGTGAATCAGTTATTCATTAAAATATTTAATCTCTCATTAACAATCAAACTCTTATTAATCATCTACATAATGTAATATATGAAAAATAAACACATACAACACCATACACAAGAGAACACCAAGTCTACATGCAAAACCCTAATCGAGGAAAAAACATAGTGAGGATTAGCTCACATATATATGAATACCAACACTAAATACAATAAGCTCACTACCAGAAGGGATCACTACAAAGGGGTCACTACCTAAATGAATCAATGTCCAAAAGAAATAAGAATAGAAGATTGTTGCAAAGAGATTCACTATCTCAAAGCAATAAGAAAGATCCACCACTGCAACTTTGTACCATCCATAACCTTCATCTCACTACCTCTAGCAACTTCAGGCACACTAAAAAAATACACATTATGCTCACTGCACCCGGTAGCCTTAGGCATTTAAGCTCACACTCAGATCACCACACTTGATCACATTTGCATCTTTCGCACACCACACTTTACCACATCACATCTCAAACAATTTGCATTGCTTATATATCCTCCACAGCCTCAAAAACCTTCTTTGTGTCGGCCACAATGAAACATATGCACCTCAAATGTGCAACCACTAAATAGGTTGACACCAAAAACTTTTGTGATGGAAAGAAGTGAGGGAAAATCACACAAAGGGTTAACTAAGACCTGAATCTATATCGACATGTTGCACCACACTTCCACACACAAAAAAATGATCTTTGCAATTAGCACTAGTACCCAAGTTGGCCAAACCTGCACTAACACTAACAAGCAACCACATACACACCTCTCCAAGTTTGAAAACATGTGAACCATAAGAGAAACACTTCACAAAATCCACACAATATTAGAGAATATTCCAACATCATTAGAATATTATGCAACACTTATCACAACCACCTACAACTAAGAACACCATCATCCTATGCAACCAACAACACTGCCATGAACATGCAAGACACTATCCAACCTTATGAAACACTTGAACACACAAAAAATGCAAGGGGAGGTAGATATAATCAATATTACCACATTCCCAAATATATAAGATAAGAAACCTCACTATGTAGAAATGAGAAGAAATATCATTTCTCTTAAACAACCTTCTTTACAGACAAATACACTGTTAAACACATTTTCCACTACAGAATGGTCCAGAACCTCAAACTCTAAACATAGCACCTCTACACACCTTTGATCATCACATCCAAACCACACAAGCATATCTTCAACCATGACGAAATGAGGAGCACAACATTGAACAAACCTCTATCATACTACACATTCTTTTATTCAAATTCTATCAAAATCACTTAGCAACCAAGTGAACTAGTTGCATCAGCAACATCACAAACACCTTCTCAACATATCTTCAGCATCAAAAATCCCCCCGTCTACAATACCTGCTCAACACCACCCTAGAGATTGACATTAGTGACAACACTAAAGACAACAAAATGCAACACACTCGCTACTAACATCAATGACAACACTACAACAATCTTTCTGACCACACTAGAGGTTGAACTATAACTCTTTCTTATGCAACACTCTTCAACAACACCAACAATGTACACACATTAGGGGTTGACATCAATAACAACACTAATGTCAACACCAGCAATCTCCAACAATCTAGAAAATCTCCAACAATCTCCCCCTTTTTCATTGATGGCAATACCAACTCTAAAAACCATCAAACAGTAGAAGTAACTTTGCAACTCCAACACTCAGACAACTCTCCCCCTTATTTCAATCTCTCCCCCTAACTAGGAAATTCCATACACTTCTACCACTTTCTTTGACTTCACCCTCTCTCCATGTTTTTCAAATTTTATCTCTCAACCTTTGACATCAATGGAAAAGGGCAACCATCTCTCCTTTTGATATCACCTAAAAGCTTCACTTTAGGGACCACCAACACACTATTTCTTTCACACTTACTTCAGCTCTATGTCCACTATTCTCTCCCCCTTAGGGACACAAGATATGCTCCCTCTAACTACACCAAATGAAGACACCACTACCTACTCCCCCTAAGAAGTAGCCTTCATCAGTCCAAGACCAAGAATGTATCTTGAATAACTCACTTGGATAGATGCGCCAACTTATCTACCTACTTGAAAGGAGGGGAAATCACCCAACTTTTGTCGAAGATACTCAAATATATCTTTTGAAAGAGCCTTTGTGAAAATATCTACAACTTGGTCATTTGTAGGCACATACTCCAACTTCACCTCATTCTCTGCAACTTTCTCTCTTAGAAAGTGATACCAGATAGATATAATTTTTCCTTGAATGCATTACCAATTTTTTTGAAATATTGATATACTTGTATTATCACACAAGATAGAAATAGGTTCATCATATGACACCCTGATATCCTTTGATGTCTACTTCATCCACAACACTTGTTTGCAACATGATGCTATTGCACTATATTCTATCTCTATAGTAGATAATGACATTGAATCTTGCTTCTTACTCAACCAAGAAACAAACTTGCTTCCAAAAAAGAATGCACCTCCACTTGTACTTCTTCTATCATCTACACAACCTATATGCATCTGTGTAAGCACTCAAAGATAAATCAATACTCTTGGGATACCATACACCAAAATCTAGAGTTCCCTTCACGTATTTGAATATCCTTTTAACTTCTATCACATGTCATTCTGTTAGATCTTTATGAAATCTTTCCATAAGAGAAATTGCATGCATAATATTCAATCTAGTAGTAGTAAGATATAGTAGTCCACCAATCATTGATCTATACTTTCTCTAATCTATCTTAGAAGATCCATCATTTTTTTTAACTTGCAACCAGTAACCATGGGAGTACACATTGGTTTAGAATCCTCCATTCTAAACTTCTTCAACATTTTCCTATCATACTTTGACTGTGAAATGAAAATTCCTTTTTTTTATTGAAAAATTTGTAACCTATGGAAGAAATTCATCTCCCAAAAATTAACATCTCAAACTCATTTTGCATCTGCTCTACAAATCTCTTACACATACCTTCATTTTCTCTAAAGATTATATCATCAACATACAAAACCATAATTAGGATTTGATCTTCCTCAACCTTGAAGTAGAGATTTCTATCTATAGTACCATTTTGGAATCCTTGTTGCAACAAGTATCTATCCAATCTTGGATACCAAGCTCTAGGAGCTTGTTTAAGTCCATGTACAATGCCTTTTTTTTAATTTGTAAACCATATTAACATCTTCTGACAATGAAAAACCTTTTGGTTGTTCAATGTAAACTTCTTCTAACTCACCATTCAAGAATGAAAACTTGACATCAATCTGATACACCTTGAAGTATTTATGTTCTACAAAATCCAAAAACATTCTAATGGATTCCATTCTTGCCACTGGAGCAAAAGTGTCTTCAAAATCTATTTGTTCCACTTGTGACTAGTCCTTACACATAAGTCTAGCCTTATTTCTGACAACCTTTCCATCCACATTCAACATTTTCCTAAAGACCCATTAATTCCTATCACATTCTTATTTGTTAGTCTTAGGTCCAATTCCCAAGTCTGATTCTTCTCAATCTATCTCAACTCTTCTTCCATAGCTTTGATCTGGTTCTCATCCATGCACGCTTCAATTACTATTTTAGATTCTACTTCTGAAAGTAAACAAAAGTTTACCTATTCGTCTGTCATAAAAACCTTTCTCCTTGTCAACACACCTTTTCTCTTATCTCAAATGATTTGATCTTCAAAATCATTCTTCTGCATATACTTAGGAGTCTTAGGCATCTTTTTTGAAGCTTCTTCACCTTCAATTGTCATCTCTTTTTCCTTCTCTTCATATTTTTCTTCTTCACTGTAAGGGGATTCATCCAATTCATATCCTTCTATCAACATAGAACTTTGATGTGGTCCTTCATCCACTTTGACACTTGCACTTTCAACTATCTTCTTCAGCCTTTTATTGTAGCACCAATAAGCTTCGCTCTTTGCAGAATATCCAAGGAAAATTCCTTGATAAGATCTTGCATCAAACTTTTCTAAATTTTATTCATCTCTTTTGATATAATATTTGCATCTTAACACTCAGAAATATTTCACAATAAGAGGTTTTACATTTCATAACTCATAAGTCTTTGAACTGTTCACTCTTGTTTTCCCTTTATTAAGAATGTACACTGTAGTATAAATCACTTATTTCTAGTAGACTTCTAGTAGATTTGCTTCCTTAATCATGGTTCTTGCTACTTCTTGAATTGTTGTATTCTTCCTTTCCACAACTCAGTTTTGTTGAGGAGTCCTAGGAGCTCATAATTGTCTCTTTATTCTATGATATTCACAAACATTGTTAAACTCATTGGAGGTGAACTCACCACCTTTATTAGACCTCAAGCACTTGATTTTCAAATTCATTTCATTCTCAACCATATATTTAAAGGATTTAATATTGACTAAAGCTTTTGATTTTCTTTGTGAAATGTCACCCAAATCATTCTATAATAATCATCTATTAATAACATGAAATACATGTCATCTTGAGAGCTTCTTATTTTAGTAGGTTCACATAGGTCTATATGCACCAAATCCAAAGGTCTTTGAAGCTTTTCTTTTTTTTCTTTCTAAACTGACACTATTTGTATATTGCATCAAGACATGTTTTGTAATCCTTGGTAGATCTCTCACAACATCAGTAGAATTGATCTTCACTAGGCTATATAAATTAATATGACCCATTCTTCTATGCCATAGCTAGATTTCATTGATTTTAGACATAAAGCACTTAACACCACCACCTTTGAGTTGATAAACATTTCCTTTTGTCTTTGTACCTACAACAACCAAAGTTCTAAAGCTTCCTTTTTCTGATTTCACAACCATTATCTTGAAACACCAAATTGTATCCTCTTTTGCACATTTATCCTACACTAAGAAGATTTTGTCAGAAACCCTTGACATAAAGAACATCATCTATTTTATGCATGTCTTCAAAACTAATTGAACCTTTTCCACATATCTTAAGCAGATATATCATCACCAAAACTAACAAAACCACTATCATACTTTTGAAGTTTAACAAACTTACTCTTGTCACCTGTCATATGATTTGAGTATCCACTATCAATTATCCAATAGTTCATCTCCTCTCTTGCATGAAAATCAATCACCATAGTTCCTTCATTATTGTGACCTATTTCTGAAGCACTTTCCTTCACACATCTTTAAAGATTAGTAGAATTGGTTCAAAAATTTAGAGCCATAGACGAGCATTCATCATTGTCCTTGTCAAGATAGTCTAACTCCTCATCATCAAATGCACCATTGTCCTTTTCAATATAGTAACTGTTCTTGACAAATTTACCTTTATGATCCTTGTGCTTGTCATTTGCAACTTTGATTGGACATTTAGAACCGTAATCACCTATCTTTCCAGAATTGAAAATCTTAATGGGTAACTTCTATATTTTTTAGTGCCCTTTTTTAATCTCCTCACAAAAAATTTATTCCACCTCATCAAGATAATCTAGATTTGATTCATCATCCTTCTCTACCTTTCTGACTTTAAAGGAAGTTTCTTTCGTTGTATCATCTTCACCAAACTCTCTTAATTCATAAGGAATTAAAACACCAAACATTTTATCTCTAGAATATTGATCTAAATTTTGAGCTTCCTCAATAGCACAAATTTTAGAACTATAAAATACAGGAAGAGTTCTCAATACCTTTTTTACAACTTCACTTTCTTCCAGCTTACCACCAAGACCATTGATGACATTAATAACTTCATCCACTTTGAGAATTTAGGTTGTAATGTCATCATCTCTTAGCATCCTTAGGTTTTCAATTTTGGCTTTGAAATTCTGCATCTTTGCTTGTTCGATCTTATCATCTCCTTCATAAATTCTCTACAACTTCACCCAGACCTATTTAGCAATTTTGAGACTTATCACTTTTTCAAGTTCAAAATCAGAAAGATCACTCATGATCGTATTTCTTGATGTGCTATTATTCTCATAATCATTGTCCTCATCATCACTTGTCGGACTATCAACAGGCATAGTATATCCAATTTTAATTAACTTCTAGACTCCAAACCCTAGAGAGACAAAAAAGACTTCCATTTTGGTTTTCCAATAAGCATAATTTGTTCTATCAAACATAAGAGCTTTGACACCCTTCTTATGCACCATCGGATCTACCTCAAGCAACTAAGCTTCTTCCAAGGAATCATAACTCTGATACCACACAAATGAGAGGGGGGTGAATCAATTATTCATCAAGACATTCAATACCTCATTAACAATCAAACCCTTATTAATCATTTGTAGAATGTAACATATAAAACATAAACATATAGAACACCATACACAAGAGAACACCAAATTAATGTGGAAAACCCTAACGAGTAAAAAACCATGTTGAGGATTAACTCACATATATGTGAATAGTAACACTAAATACAGTAGAATAACTTCCAAAAGAGCTCAGTGCCCAAAAGAAAAAAAGGTTCACTACCAAGAGCTCACTCCACAAAGGACTCACTATCTAGAAGAAAGAAGAATAGAAGAAGACTGTTACATAGAAATTCACTATCTCAAAGCAACAGGAAAGATCCACCATTGCAACTGTGCACCATACAAAACCTTCGGCTCACTGCCTCCAGCAACTTCAGGTGCAAAAAAAAATAGACACCTTTTGTTCATTGCATCTGATAGCCTTAAGCATTAAGGCTCAAACTCAGATCACCACACTTAATCACATTTGCATCTTTCGTACACCACACTTTACCTCGTCACATCTCCAATAATTAACCTTGCTAATATATCCTCCACAACCTCAAAAACCTTCTCCATGTTTCCCACAATGAAACGTATGCACCTCAAACATGCAACCACTAACTAGGTCGATACTAAATAGTTTTGTGGTAGAAAGAAGTGAAGACAAATCACACAAAGGGTTCACTAGGACCCAAATCTACACTGACACACTTCGTCATGCTTCCACAAACAACAAACAATCTCCACAATTAGCGCTATCACCTAAGTCATGCACTAACACTAACAAGCGACCTTATACATGCCTCTCCAGGTCCAAAAATAACAAGTGGACCACAAAGAAACACTTCACAACATCCACACAACATCCCAAGATATTCCAACATCATTAGAATATTTTGTAACACTTGTCACAATGACATGCAACTGAGAACACCATCATCCTATGCAACCAACAATATTGGGCCACAAACATGCAACACACTATCCAACCTTGTGGAAAACTTGAACACACAAAACTCCAAGGGAAAGTAGATATAGGCAATATTAGCACGTTCCCAACTCTACTAGACAAGAAACCTCACTATGGAGTGAAAGGTGGAATATTTTCATTCTATGCTTAGGAAACAAAATATCAATCTTCTACACTTCTCAGTCAAGGAAAACCCTAGATATCTCAATTTAAAATATGCAAAGCAGAAAGAGATCTTGCAATAGGTTTGTCCTAGGGTCTAATTAGAAACTACAGAGGGGTTTACGACCAAGCTAGGTCTTGGAAAGACTAATGAAATGCAAGACCTAATACTTAAAACCTAATACAATGCAAAACTTCAATAAATAACCTAAAAATGCATGTAAATCAGAATAGAAAACTGAGGGATGAAAGATGTGCACCTGGAAACCTGTAGAGGCCTGAATAAAAACTTGAAATTTTGAAAAAATTGAATTTAATGCTGATTGGGACTCATACGCCAAACTGGATGATTTAGTCCCAAATTAAGGTTTCTAGGCAAGAACAAAAATCTAGCAAAGAGATGACTAAAACTTCTGAAATCTACAAATTTTCCTATACTAGGACTTATATGCAAAGAGTGGCGTATCAGTCCAATTAGGTTTTTCTAGAAACTTAAAAGTTTGATTATGCTCTCCAATGTCTTCTTTGTCTTCTCCACTTGATTTCCAGGTCTAAATCTCTTATTTGCAACCTATAGTTGTCCTATAATGATCTCCAATACAAGGTGACAACTTTGAATACTTTGAAAACTTTCTCCAAACTTCCTCTTCAATGTTCCTTCAATTTAGACCTACAAATCACACACTAAACAGGGGGGGAAAATGTTGTTTTGTTAGTAGAAAGGGGTTTTCCTTTGTCAAACCCCATTTTGGTAATCAAACCTTGTAATGAAATGAAATGAATTGAAGTAATGATGAATGAACATGCAATGTTACAACTCACCAAACCCTAACAATAAAGAGTTGCAAATATATATTAAATAACTTCAATGGATGTAGATCTTGACTCGTGCTTGAATATGATAGATCTTGACTTGAATGCTAGCTTGAATCATGCTAGATTTTAATGTTTTAAATGCCTTTTGTCATGATTATTCTAAAAAATACACATAAATAAGGCTTATGAATGCAAAATGGGGCCAATTAAAGCATAAGAAAGCCCAATTATTAATGCCAAGCCTAAAGGAATGTGAAAGTGTATTAAAACACTTTACAACACTCCAAATAAGGTAAGGATTAACATTAATTATGATTAAAATTATGTTTATTATGCTTAGTTAATTGATAAAACCCTAGAAAAGTGTGAAAGTGTGTTACAACACTTAACAACACTTTTGCAAGGCACCATTACATTCTATTAGTTCACAAGGGCCCAAGACCTAATGTGAATATGTTATCCATGTTACAACACTAAATCAAGGAAACATTAAGCCAAAACCCACAATGAGGACCCAAACAAGTGTGAAAAATGTCAAAGGATCCTTTTTTTGACACTACACTTCTACTAATGATACCCTTGTGGTTCTTTTATCACCTAGTCACCCTACTTCCACCCCTAATCTTGTTTGAGAGTAAGACAATTGACTTAATTTAAGACCAGGAGAGTGTCATCCTTGCCTCTTTGTTTGTGTGTAGACAAAGTTGCTTGACTATTTGTTCTTATGCTTCTATATCATATTTGTTTTGTTAGTTGCCATAGAGAACCCTTGATGCCCTTGTAGGTACATGGACACAAAAAGAATGTCATGTTATATAATTGTTTTGTATGCATCCTATTTCATTTATTTGTTATCTAATTTGCTCGTCACATTTTAAGGACAACACAGGGTTGTGATAGTTTAATATATTTCATTTTGACCCAAAAATAAATATTGCTATGTCTCATCCCTTCAATATATTCATAGTTATATAGGCTTGGGGGATGATGATAGTTTATTCCCCTCCTCATGATGATTATTACTCTTATATATACACATATTAACTACAAGCCGTTGGATCCTTTGTGTGATTTATGTGTTGTTACTTATTTCCACGTGGCATCCCTATTCAATGTGGTGTCATCACATGAACATAATTTTGTGTTTCATGTTTGCAACATCATTTTTTATGCATCTTCTTATAGGCATCTTTCTTTCCATTTCAACCTTAAAATTAATAAATGCCCTTCATTCATTTAATTATTTTAAAAAGGGAATTCATTTGCACACATTCAAATCATTGTTATTCTATACTCTAAAGCATTAGTAGCTTATGAGCCACCTAGTAATGGCATTTATCACTATGTATTTCATATTGCTTATTTTTTAGAAGCATGTGAGCCACTTAACAATATAGTTTGCTAGCTTCTACACCCTTCACATGCCCTACATTGGTAGCTAATGAGTCGCCTAGAAACACAATTTTCTAATTTGTGCAATTCAAATGGCCTACTTTAATATCATATGAGTCACCTAGCAATAGTCCTTGCTAGTTTGTGTGCTTCATATGGCCTACGTTTTTACACTTTTGATGGTCACCCTAGAACCTAGTTAGTATTTCTTATGATCCATGAAGGTATTATATGGTTCCTAACTACAAAGCATGCAAGTATTTGAACCATGCATTGCATTTTCCTAATAAAAAAACATGTTAAGATTATGCCTCGTCATTCTCTCTTCTTGTGTGTGTTTTATATACTTCTTAGTGTGTTTTCCCTTTTTTGTGTATGTTTAGACTATATGATTTGTCAACATCTTTGTTTGCATGTTGTATTTGTCTAATCATTGTCTTATAATGCTAGTTTTATATGACTTCCCCGAGTCCCTTCCTAACTTGAAGAAATCCCCAGCCCTGCATAAAGGAGGCTAGCAACCCGAAATAGTAAAACAGGAGGGAACTCTCGATGCGTGTCTGACGCCTATATGCATTTCTAATATGAGAAATAACACATTTCTTGCAACAGGAGGTGGCAGAGATTCAAATACATATATGTTTCTAGGCTTTTAAAAAAAACAAACCCATCTATTTCAATGGTACAAGTGCTTGGCCAAGCATAAATAATACAAGTAATGGTAGTTTAGAAAAGGTAATACTACCGTCTCCATTGGCCCACCTTCGGCACCCTGTCTCGGAAGTTACCATAGTAAAGTATGAATAAATACCAAAGCGGAAAATTATGCATTTTCGTACATGTTTCAATCATTTAATTAATTCTAAAAGAATTTCAATTGTGAATTTCAGAACATCCTTTGTAAATTCAGTAGTAAGATTTCGTTTATTCTTTGGTAAGTAACCCTTTTCTGATTTGGATAAAGGCTCCATTTTTAAAGAAGAACATGCATGTCTTAATACTTTTCAGTGCACTATTAGAAAGAAGGAACAGTGTTTTCTATTTTCAATATGTATTTCTATTCTTTCCAAGCTCAGGCTGACTGATAGTGTAATTCCTAATTTCAATACAGGTTTCAGAGTAATAATAATATACTGAAACAGTGCAATTTATTCAGAAATTCAGAGGTTTGAAAGATAATCTTGCATTCAAATTTTATGTTGTATTCCTTTACTCAGGATTGTACTTCTGTAAGTAAGTATATGTTAAAGTAATCAAGATGCTTTCCAGTTTACATGGTTTCTCAAAAACTTTTCTATTCTTGTTTCAGGTTTAACATTTCTGAGATATTTGTGTATAATTAACAGAGTTCATACTACTTTCTGGAAATGGTTTTCCTATTTCAACTTGTATTTTGGCACATATATGCATGGATATCTATAAATATATGTATATATATAAATATATATATATATATGTATGTATATACAGCTAAATGTATATATATATATATATCACTGTGTGTGTGTGTGTAGAAATTCATGTACAGCTGCGTGTAATTTGAAGAAAGAAATTCTGGTTTATAAAACTGTTCAAAGAGTTCACTGGCCGTGCACACAGAACAGGACATTTTACAGGGTTTCTTTACTGGCATTGAGCAACATAAGGCTCAGGGAAGCCCTTGCCCCTCCCATGGGGAGGGGGCAGGCTGTGAGGGGCTCGTGCCACGCGAGCCTCCCACAGTGCCGCGTCCTTCCCATGGGGAGGACAAGGGAATATATCCCTTCCTCATTCCTATGGATAGCAATTTCAAAACTCGGAATAATGAAGACATTTTGCCCAGTATAAACTGCATTCGAATTTATCTCAAAGACATTTTGAATTTGTTCAGATGATAGAGTTTTTATGCAGACATTATATGCAGATATATATATATATATGTATATATATGCACGGGAATTTAGATTTCTGTGCATATATATATATGTATATATATATATATATATATATGTTTATATATATATATATATATTTATATATATATTTACAATTATGCTTTAGAGTAGTTTAGTAAATTGCAGATTTTGTAACAGAATGAAACCCTAATTCTGAAGAAAAGGATGTGTTCTATATTGTAACAAAGAGAAGTAAGCCATTACCCAGATTCAAAAATGAAATTGAAAAGATTTCTCAGTTGTTTGTACTCATATTATGGAATAGAGCATTTCATTCCTTCCATTTCCTTACTGCAATTTTAAATTTAAAAGAAGGCAAAGCATGAAAAGAACCTGGCAAATTTTGCTTCCAGTGGAGATGCCCAGCAATACCTTCTTCGCCTCTTTTCCAGAGCTCTCGGATATGACTCAATCGAAGTCCTCTTTTCTCTCTTAAAGCTCTCTACCTCTTTTCGAGGATTATGCATAAAATTTCCAGATGATAGATAAAATTCTCATGCAATTTCTAAGGATTGCCACATGCCAACTGCATTGTTGGTTTTAAGATAGAATTTCCAGAGCCCAATGTTCTCTCGGGCTGTTCATTCCTCATTATTTTTGGGAAAATTAACCATATACAAAACAGAAATATATCCCCTTTTATGCAAACCTAAAATTTCATTTTATGCAAACACAATATTCTATTCCATTATTTATTTTATTTTATTTTTTATTTTTTATTTTTTTTAATTATATTTCTTTTAAAATAGATTTTTCCTTTTTGTTGCTCAAATATAGATGGGGATTATTTAAAATAGAATAAGCCATATTATTTCCACAATTTCTAAGGTTAATTAAACCATATTTTAAATTTTCTATGCTAATCAATTTTCAAGCAATCACATTGAAAAACAGACATGACCTAATGCAGCTACATGATTTTAGTGGTGTGTGCGTAATTGAGAGCTTCTCCTCTTTTACCCTATCGGGAAGCTAACCTTCTTTTCCTCAATCACACTCTTGGCCTTCGATCACCTTGGCCTTCGATCACCTGCAACTCAAATGCACTCAGGCGTGCAAAAATGAAAGTGTATTAGTAACCATTGTAGAAACATAAATTTAAACAATAATTAATCAACATTCCTATTTTATATAAATGCACTCATAATTCTTGAAAGAAAACAATTATTTTTTTCTACATTCCCATACATCAAAGCATTGTAGTATATTATATTGCTCTAACACGTATCATAATTAGTATATTAAATCCCATAAAGTCATGGTCAAACATTATCAAAATAAGTCATGGTCAAAATAGCATCAAAGTAAGTCATGGTCAAAATAGCATCAAAGTATGAGACATGACATCATGTGAGTTAACAAGTGTTCAATCTATGAAGGGTTAGTCAGTCATTGTATTTCACGTGACCACCTTCATCTCCTTGCCTATAAATGAAAGTTTTGTACTCATTATCTCTTGGGTCAACTAAATACAATCTATGCATTATTGATGTGTGCTTGTCTCTTATCTCCTAGATCTTCCTAATTCTAATAAAAACATTATGATTTTATGGATTGGTCTAAAAGAAAATGAAATTTAGGCTAGAGCACCATTGTCTAACATCAACTCCTTTGGACCTCAAGTCTCAAGCTCCTTACTGATTCAAGACTTCTTACCAAAACCTTCAAAATAAAATTTCAAACTCATGGACACCTCCAGACATAAAACAAACTTACCACCATGAGCTGGAGACTATTGGCGAGTCATGGCCAATTTTTCCAAGAACATGCAAGACATCACTAGAAGAAATAAACCAAATTAACTTCAATAATATAAAGCCTAGGTCTACAAATATCTAAACGTTCTAGACTTGTAATAGACTTTACTAAGTGAAATCTAGAAAGCTTCTTGTATTCAATATTCACATGTCTTATTTCCTATGAGTCATTTGTACTCTCAAGTTCACAATTGTAAGGTGTTCTCTCAAGCCAATTAGGATTTGACATGTGCCTTGGTAGTGATGTGGATTAGGGCCCAAGGGAATCAAGAGCAGGTCAAGAGTAGACATGTGGCAAGCTCTATCAATTGTTACTAGTCCTTTGGTCAATGTACAAAATTTTTTGGACACAAGGATGTAGATGCAATCAGATTGATCAACTGAGTTTGGATTTGTTGTTGTTTATGAATTCATGGCTTTAAGATCTTAGACACAAACTTAATATAAACTTTGACCTAAGTTGCTCCTAGGTCTATCAAAAATATTTTGGACTCGTACAAATGTTAAATTATTATTCATAGTGACAATACTTTTCATAGTCAACCAAGATCTAGATTTTACATTTCTTATTACCTTTTCAACATATCAATATATTTTCACTAAAAACTAAATATCATTGTTAAAAAATATGCACCAAAGTCATCAAATATTAGAGTACCAATCAAAGAACGAAGGCCCTCTACAATCTTTAAATTTTTCATCATATTCCCTTCTAATCTTTCAATATGAAAATCATCACCAAAAGCGATGAAGCCAACAACAAAAACAACAGAGGATCATCCAAATATCATTGAATGTCCAAAATATTAAGATACAACATAGATGTCACATTAACATGTATTCTTGTTCAATTTATCTTATTCATTGGCATCATCTCAAACACCATTCAACATAGCTGTTAACATGTCACGCATCCTTTTCAATAAATGGTCAATTTATCATGCATGTGTCATGTCCCCTCTTCACTGAAGCCAACTTCGGCCCAAAATGAAAAGAATTTATTGGCACTGGTCCCATAACTAATAAATAATTATAAAATATAAATAAATAAATAAAATAAAGCAAAAACATAATCAATAGACAAAATTTACAATTCAATTTTACAAGTTTGACATTGGGGCTATTGGCTGTCTGAGAAATGTCTATTCAGCCCTCAAAATGCACATTTGACTATATTTATTTATTAATAGAACATAAAAAAATCCAATGTATTTGGATTTTCAATTAAATGCCATCTAATGTGCATTATGGAGACCAGATAGACAATAATCCTATGTGACCAATATAAATGAAATGATTTTTTTTGTGGGAATTTAAAACATGAGATGATTGACAAATGGCAGATAAAATTCCTAAACTGTAGGAGCAATCTCTAGCCCCACCCCATTTTTACCCCCTCAAATCTGCAGTCCTAAAAGATAGGGGCTGTTATTTCTGAGGAAAATATTCCAATTAATCTTGTAGCAAATTTATTTTTGCTTCATTGAACCCCTGCCCCTGAAAAGTAGATTTGAAGCCCCTCCATGGGACCCCACCCTTTCCTGAAAACTTTCAATGGATGCTGCTGAGAAATTTTAGGAAGTTTTTAAAGGTGGTGACCCCATGAACTTAAAAAGCAATTCAGCTTAAAATATTAAGCTCCAGATTTTAAGGAAGCTGGTGGTCTTAGTTCAGCTTAAAATTTAAGTTTCAAAATTTAAGGAAGCTTAAAAGTTGAGATGATTTACAAATGGCATATAAAATTGCTAAACTATAGGAGCAATCTCCAGCCCCACACCATTTTCACCCTCTCAAATCTGCAGTCCTAAAAGGTAGCAGCTACTATTCTTCAGGAAAAGATTCCAAATAATCCTGTAGCAATTTTTTTATCAATCCATAAGACCTCCTGTTCCTTAAAAATAGACCCTGCAGCCCCCCATGGGACCCCACCCTAAGAGACATCTTAGTTCAAATGCTGGAGAATTTGAATTTTGAATTTTCTAATTATTTTCTGATTTACAAGTTCTAGACGAAAATCGTAGAATTGCATCCCTCTAAGGTAGGAGGAAAACTGAAGGTGAATTTCCCCTACTTTCACAACAGCACACAATCAGCAGGAGTTGTAAACAATTCGTAGGAATTCTGGCAGATTCAAGGAGGACAGCGCACAGTCACTATGATCTGGAAACAGTTCGCAAGTATCCTGGTGAGTTCAAAGGTTTAAAGGCAGATCGCAGACCTTATCTACAAACTGAAGGAGTGCTATTCTGAAACTTCATTCCCTACAGCATCATTTGGAGAAGTACAGCCAACCACCTGGGCGGCGTCCTCACGGCAGGCCAGACTCGGGAGCCATTGAGCGCCATCAACCTAGATCAGGAGCTATATTTATAATCTGCTATAGTCTGAAAGCCTACAGCATTGACTAAGATCTACCTAAAGCCACAGTAATCTCAGCATATGGAAATTTGGGCAACATTTCAAATGGTATTAAGATATATTCAAATGATCGGTAACTGACTCTTAGGGTAAGATCTCATGGAGGGGATTCCTAAAAAAATTTAGTGGATGCTGGTGAGATTTTTTAGGAATATTTTAAAGCTGTGGTCTCATGATTTTAATAGTGCAATTCAACTTACAAATTTAAGCTCCAAAATTTAAGGAATGAACTACAGTGCTTTAGTAAAAATTAATAAATAAATAAAAATTCTCTCATTTTAATTTTTTGATAGGAATTTCAAATTTTAGATGATAGACAAGGGGTATAAAGAATTCCTAAGTTTTAGGGGCAATTTCTGGTTCCACCTTAATTTCACCCATTCAATAGTAGGGACTTCTATTTTTTAAGAAAAGATTCTAATTAATCCTGTAGCATATTTTTTTGCTCCATAAGACCCCCTGCCCCATAAAAATAGATCATGAAGCCTGTCCATAGGACCACACTCTTAATCTAGTTCATTAATGATATAAAATTTCTAAAATCCATTAATTAAAAACTTATATACAATTAAATTTAGAAATAGCATAATTACACTCTAAGTCTAGTTCATCTTTACTAACTGATAAACTTTGTTGAATCATAATTCAATCATGTTGCAAAATTACATTTAAATGTCACTGTGATTAAAGTCAAAATTTGGCTGCTCAGCGTGCTGCTATTCAATATCTAAATTATCATTTGAAATTTAATGGCTAAATCATCATTGTCAATCAGTGCTCTTGATAAATCAAGACAAACAAATGAATATCAACTCTCAAACATTTATTTTCAGAAATTTTTATCAAACTATTCAAAATTGTTCAATAAAACCTCAAAAACTTCAAAAAGATTATTTCAAAGTCATTCTAATATTATTCCAGCTAACATGAGATACCCACGTCACATTTGACAATCTAGAAGTTATTATATAACAATCCAACAAAACCTTTATTATAATTTTAAGTTTTAAATTTTTAAATTTTCAGTTACAGATTAGCTTTATCAATGAAGGCACGAATAAGAGGGAAAAAGAGAGACACTACCCAAATATTATCGAATGCTCAATCAATGACACATTAGGATATATTCGTGTTCAGTTTATCCTATTCCTTATAATGTTATCATTTGGGACACCATTTAACATATTTGTTTACATGCCATACATCTTTTTCAATAAATGTTCTGATATATCATACATATCACTAGTAATCTAAGACAGTAAAATGAATATCTAACTCCCAAATAATTTTTTGGGAAGCAGAACGTTACGCTTTAATAAATTTATACCTAAAACTTAGGGTTTTGAAAAAAAAAAAAAAAAACAGTTACTATTTTGTAAACCTACCTCCACTATTGCCGATGCCGCCGCTCTTCAAACGTTGCATAGACGGTCCTCGGATCAATGGACAAAAGAAACAAACGCTCTACAGAGCAGCAAACAAACGCCTTCAAATCAGTGAACTAGGGCGTGGAAAGGGCAAATGCAAACCAGGCACAATGAATACAACACTCGACCTGGGAATGACTGCCCATCCCACCATTGGCGACCTGTTTGCTTACCTCTACACGTTTGCTCCTCCATTTCTGCACTCCTTCACGGGGAGAAGCAGTCTGACGTTCCCATTCACTATAATGCAGCGCCCGGCATTTGTCTATGGCTTAGCCATAACGAGCAACTGTGCTATTATTCCAGATATTCAGACTCTTGTGAAAGATGATTCTCACAACAGGTTTGACATTGTCTGTAACGCTGCTAAATATCATGCAAACGATCACTCCCAAATCCGGCGTTTCGATGTTCCGGCAAGCGCGTGGAAATAGGAATGCGCTCGTTAAGACAGCCGTGAAAAGGACAAATACTGCAGTCTTGTATAACAAGTTTCCTTGGGCGGCTCGGATCATTCCAATGCTCGTCCTCTGCCTCAAATACAATTTACAACACTGTACGAGAGGTTGATAGCTCACAGTGGGGAACGCCCATCGACGTAATTATTTAGTAGGTACTACCATCCTAATTACTTCAATAATTATAATAAATATTACCATATTTTAGTTTGGTTTTTTCTTTTCCATTTTTTATTTCACATATTTTATTAAAGAGTTAGGGAAATAGCATGTATTTCTTAGATCTAAAAGACAACAAATCATGTCATGTTACATCAAGGCACTAATAAAACATGACTTTGTGCATAACTAATAGGTCTAACTTTGTTTTTGGACACTTTAATAAAACACATGTTGATGTGACATCATATTTGATAGTGTGACCCTAAAACCTTAGTTATAAGCAAAAGACTTGCCAAGCAAACTACAAAAAAAATTGGGAGTGATTTGAAATTTTCAAGTAAGATTTTGAGAAGCACGAAGCTAGGGTCTTCTCCACTATTTTGTTTTTCAACAACAATAAAAAAAATCATAAAATATATATATATATATATATCAAATTTTAAAAAAGCAAATGAAAAATAAAAATTAATTGAATTTTTACTTCATATGTTATTTTACTTTTTTATATGAATATTGTTTTTAATATTTATCCAAACAATGTTTATTTTACATTCAATATGTATATTTTTCTTTTGTGGGATGTAATTTTTTTTTCAAATAAGTGTAATAGTTGTGTTTTTATTAACACACTCATATAATTACACCTCACTCCTTACTGCCCTTGTAGCTACGCATCTCAATGCAATTTAAATATTAAATTATATTAAATATTTAGATAAGAAATCTATTTCGATTTAAACTTTTTAAAATTAAATATTAAGTATTATTAATTCAACAATATAACATTATAAATTTATGATTTAGGTGATTAGATTTCTTGAATAGTTGTTCATAAAAGGAAGAAAGGACTTTTGGAACATGTATCTTAGTCTCATGCTTGCATTAAGGGTGTGAGACTTGCTAAGCTTGTTTACAAAATTGTTTAGCTTCTTAAGATTGCTATTAGCAATTGTGTTGTAGCTATGCTTTTGATCAGCTTTTGTGTGTCACCATCTTTGTAAGAGTAGGGGCCCTTGATAACCCTTTTATCTTACCAAAAATTATAAATCAATATATATAATCAATAATTAAAAGATTATTAAATTGGTAATAAAATATCACTTGATGCTTTACTCCCACCCTGCTTGGATCCCAACATTTTGCCCCTCTGGTTCAAGCCTTTAGTTCATTTCTCAACTTCCCTCCTCTTCTAGTAGTGGTCTCCCTCACTCCCATGGATGGTTCTAGCTCTTTTGATCTTTTAGCAATGCAAGCTCCATTGGTAACATCCCTTATTTCTTTCATTCTAGTTGCAACTCTTTGCCCTTGTTTTTTTATTGGGCCCAGATCTAGCTTATCATTATTCAGTGGTCATCTCCCTTCATTTCAAGAGACTAATACTTCATCCCCATCAAATTTTTTTGTGTTTGTTCCTTCCAACATGGTTTTTCCTATTTTTGGTATTGCCATCTTTCTATAGATGTGAGTTTGCTTATTTTTTTAGGCCCTTACTCCTTTCCAACTATGGCAACCACCTCTAATACAAATACTATAGTTTTTTAGGTCATCTTTCCTCATGCGCCAAACCTTTCCCCTACCCTATGCTCCATCCTCTTTGGTGGTCATTTTGGGTAAGGATGTTCTTGAATGTGAAGAATATTTTGCTTCTTGTGGCCTGATATATCACTTCAATTATGTGTAACCAAGTCTCCTAGAGATCAACAAATGGATCTCTAAATTTTAGGATACTTTAATCTTTGGAAGTGTTAAAATTCATCCTTGCACTAAAGGTTTCTTCATTGTTGCATTCAATAACATCAACAATAGGGATGTGTAATGTCCCTCAATCAAAAAACTATTTAATTTGGAAAAAAATTCACAAAGAGAAAATCGAGTATGAAGAAATTTGCACCAAAACATTTCCAAAATGAGAGTAAATCAATAACAATTGAAATAGAATTTATTGCAAGTTTGAGCATAAAAAAACATCATTTTTTATGTTGATAACAGCAACCAATAGAAATAATTATCTACTGCACAAACCCCTAAGAAGACTCAACCTAGATACTTCAACACTATTGAAACCCCAAATAACTCCAAACACTCCCAATCTTAAAACATCAATTCTAGACAGCAAAATACATTAACGAAATGCTTTTAATACATATATATTTATTGCATATAATAGAAAAATAAACTGAAAACCAAAGTCTACACTAAGAACACCAAAATACTCAACTTCAGCCAACTATTTGACAAAATGAACAATAAACTTTATAGCCTTTTAGCATTGCTATAACTTATGGATGAAATTGCTTATGGAGATTTGTAAACACACTGCCTACAAGTCTATATCTCCTTAATTTATCATCCTGGAAGATCACTCCTTCAATGGTTCTCAACCTTTGAAGAAGAACATCATAAGCCCGTAAAATTACCAAAGTAGAATACCTGAACATGTAACACAAAATAAATATATATCAAAAACTTTCCCAACCCAACTTGGGTGCCAAAATCCCATGCCCAAAAATTAGGATGCTTGCATGCCAAGAAAGAACCCATTGTTTCCAAGTGTCTCTTCATCATAACTCCAGTCCAAACTTAAATTATTAAATTCAAATGTTGGCATGCACCCAATTAAGGCCAATTTCCATAACAAATGAACTTTCTAACTTGGTACCACAAATATTTTATAAATATTTATAATTTTAATATTTATTTTCCCAAATGGTGTAAATATGATCAGGACATTAGATATATATATATATATCCCCAATATCCCTTGTGACCCTTCTTGACTTACTATTCTGGGATCGTGGAAACTTACTATTTTAAGAAAAAAGGTGACATGAAAAGTACTCCCTTCCTAAATATTGTTTGTCCTTGTCGATACAAAAATACTGATATGGGTTGGATTACGCTTGATCCATGAAGAATCGAAGCATAACAGAGCCACCAATACTCGAATCTCAATAAGATCAATCAAACAAGATTAAAACTAAACATTTCATCAAAACCTAACATACTAAATTATGAAAGCTATCAAAACATCTATTCTAATCCATTCAAAATTTATCTTGTTGATGTAAGTTGGTATATATCTATGAAACATTTTAGTAAAAAAAATATATAGACATATAGATAGAGATGTATATGTGTGTCATGCAAAAATTACAAGCAATGATGTGTGACAATGTGTTATTGTGTGAAATTATTGGTAGTTGTTGTGAACCTACAAACCAATGCAAGATTTTGTTTTCCAAAGCTTACTTGGAACTTAACTCAACACACAGAAGGTGTATTTCATCAGTTCATCCTTTTGGCAATGAGCCACACTCCTTTGTAATCATTTCAGGTTACAAGTCTTTCAAGGATAGTGTGTCACGGTAATGTGCCATGTAATATCTTATGACTAGTTATAATATATTGTGAGGTAATCCTCACGATGGTTTTTCCTAATCTCGCTTTCCCACGTAAAAATCATGGTGTGCATGTGTCATGTAATGTTATAATTCCTTTCATGTTTTTGTTTACAGTTGCAGCTAGATATGTTTTCATTATTGAATGGTTAGTAATTAAATGGTTTAGCAGAATACTGATTCACTTCCCCCCCCCCCAACCCCCTCTTAGTATTCTAAGTGTTCAATAGTATTCACTGATAATTTGGTTAGTGAGACCTAATAGTGAACAATTTGTAAGGATTAGATTGCTTCTTCAAACCCAACCAATTCACATAGTGATTTTTCCTTTTTCTAGGGTTTTCCACTTATAAATCTTGTGTCATGGTGATCTTTATGTGTTTGCATTGAAGTTTTTGCTTCTCAAAAGTAAAAGTTGATAATTATTTTAATTTTTGTACATCACTTATTCACCCCCCACTCAGTGATCTCGAGTATTCCTGATGAGTCAAATTAATGGCTCAATTTTGATAAAGTTTATTATATATTTGCTCTTGTTACCATAGACTTTAGCACTTGGTTGTTGACATTTTCCATGTTATTTCCTTAAAACCATATACCTTAGGCATAAGTTTATCCTTGTGACTTTTAATGACATTAACATGCTATGTTAATTATCTATGTTCATTTTACAGGTGGTTGAATGGATGTTACTTTAAGATAATTTTGGATATGCAATTGTTTGTGCATGCTAATGTCATTATGTAGGTTTACACTAAGATGTTGATGTTAACGAAGCTTGCAAAGTGGAAGAAACTTCTGCCAGCTAGTCAGTTCCCAAGAAAGTCAAGAAGATGGTCATTAAGAGGTCAAAGGAGGGAAAACTCTCAATGGAGAGAAACTTCCAATGGAGGGAAATTATTAGTTTGAATAAAAGATTGTAACTGCCTTTTAATGGCCATGTTTGTTTGTTGAGAAAATGTAGGGAGTGTGATGATCTAGGTTCTCGTTGGGCAAGTCTACTTTGACCAAATTTGGCGCATGGATAACTTCCTCCCTCTCTTTCTATGTTTTCAATAAGTGGCATCCTCCTATTTTGATGGAATCGACTACCTAGGTAGTTAGGGTTAATTAGTAGTTTTTCTCTCTATAAATAATGGTCAACTGCCCCTTTTCATAAGGTTGGATGTTCTAAGTGTTGGAATATGTGCCTCAATCCTTACTGACATGGAACTCCTGACGAGCAAAGTCGTTGTGACATTATTCATGTATGGCCGACTAATTGTTCTAAATCCATTTGAAATGATCATGTTGCCAAGAAAGAGTTGATGTATTGCCGAAAATGTCTATCGCTGTGACTTTTTGTGTTCAGCGTGACCTTTTAGCGAATGGAGATCTTTGGGCGACAGTTTGATCTTATCAGGCTAACTCACAGGTGTCTGGGAGAGGTTCCAGCGAATGGTGAATGTTTCACCGATAGCATATAACTATCGGGCTAACACAAGGATCTCGGGGAGATCTCTCAGCGAGAATGGAAAGTCTCGCCAACGGTGGAGGTTTCGATGAGATGTCCCAGCAATGAAGAAAGGTCTCGTCGAAGGGAGTATTCACTTGGTGCCTTCGCGGTGACAAAAAGACCTCGGTATAAGGTCTTGGCAAAGGCGATAAGTCTCTCTGACTCTTGAGCGCTTCAGTATGACATGTTTGGCCGGTGTGAGGTATTGGCGAAGGTTAAATGTCTTGTCAACTCGGTAAGACATGGGTGCTTGGTGAAAGGTCTCGGCGAAGGACATAAGTCTTGCCGACTCGGTAAGACTTGGTTGTGTTCAGGGTGAAGTCTCGGCAAAAGACGAATGTCTTGCCGACTGTCAGATGCTTCGGTGAAACCTAAGGAGACTCGATGAAACCTTTTGGTGAATGGGAAGTCTTGCTGATGGCAAAGTGGAAATCGATATGCTTTGTGAGCATCGATAAAATGTCTTGCCGATGGAGGAACCTCTTGCCGATAGAAACGAAATGGTTATCGGTAGATTCAGTATGACTCATGGCACTCGTTATAACATCTTGTCGACTTGTTTCAACAATTCTTTGTTCCTGCAGCCACTAGAATTTTGCTATGTGACTTTTCCTACAGCCAAGGCAAACTGAGTAGTTTTATGTTTGTTTGTTGAGATTCTTATTTCTATCATCCATTTTCAGTTCAATTATTGATGCTTAGTATAGTTGATTCATGCTTAGTGTTTAAGTTGATTTCTTTCCAGCATTTTATTTCTAGTACTGTTTCTTTCTAGTTTATGGATGGTTGAAATAGAGTCCTAGTGCACATACAGTGCTGACGCATTACAAGTTTACATCCCTAGGTTGACAACGAAATGCACCTTCATCATGAGTGAGATAGCTAATTAGTGTAGATGTCCAATCTCTAAGTCACAACTCTAAGGGCTTAGTTATTAAACCATTAAAGGAGGCCAACAATTCCTACAAGTCCTTCAAAGTCAAGTGGCTAAACACAAGGCTAGTTCTCTAACTCTAATGCAATATTCGCTGGAAGAGCATTGGATAACTCTAGATCTACCATAATTTGAGAAAATTTTATAAAGGTGACATGCCAAATTTGTTGGGTCCATCAATAAGAACAACCCAAAGTATAACCTATTCCAATAAAGCATGGTTTTAGGTAGAATTAAAATGGAAGATTTGGTAACTAGACCCACACATGTTAGATAGCGAGAGGCTTGAGGGAAAGATTGAAAGAGGGAAACCAAGATTTTAGCACCAACGAGTGCTCCCACCCCATCTAGACCTCCTCAAACACTACATCCTCATTGTTGATGTTATTGAATGCAATTATGAAGAAACATTTAATGCAAGGATTAATTTTAAAAATTCTAGAGATAAAAGTATTGCAGAAATTAGAGATCCATTTGTTGATCTCTAAGAGAATTGGTTACACATAATTAAAGCGGTGTATCAAGCCATAAGAAGAAAAATAATCTTCACATTCAAGAACATCCTTACCCAAAATTGTTAGACAAAATAATTTATCTATTCACTATACTTAAGTGTACTTAGGTTGATGAGGTGAGACAACATCTTGTCTAACCAGACGTGAAACCTTTAAGCCTCTAGAGGCTACCAAGTTATTTGGTAAACCTCATGTGCTACCCTTTTGAAGTTGGAAGACTTTCCATCTCACCTCAAAGGTCACTCAACACTTGGCATCAAGGTTGATGAATTGGTCAAATAGGTTGTTGGTTTGCAAATTCCTACAGAGCCATAGGTTGACACATATACGACACTTGTCTACTCTTTTGTGTCACATCATGGGGCACTATTTAATCCACATGATAGGTGGAATGCCTCTTCCTCGCCTATATATGCAAGGGTTCCTCATTTGTACACTTGATTCAACTAAATACAATATTTACATTATTCATTGTGCTCATTTCTTATCTCCATGATCTCCTAATTCTTATATGGTATGAGAGCATAGTGGGAGATGTTTGCAAGCCAAAAAGGTGAATGAACTTATATTTTGTTATCTCCATTGTTGCATGTTAACAGTTGCAGGAAGGTGGTTAAGAATTTCTAAATCATTTTGATGTGTTGTTTGGAGTCAACCTACACATCTCACGTCTGTTTGGAATTGACCCTACCAATGAGGCGAATCAAATTTTGTGTTATCCAATTTGTTGCATAATCTCTACTCAGAAAAATCACATCTCTTCTCATGGAGGCATGATTCATTTACAAACCTCTGGGGTTTTTGGCGTAATCTCTTCTCAAAATATCATGACACCTTTGATCACAAAGGAATGATTGATTTGCAAGCCCTCAACGTGATTTGAAGGCAGAATGAGGCATATTGGATGAAGGCTCGATGTGATGGTTTGAAGAGGGGGAAACACTTTTCATAGCTTGTGATTGGGGAACTTGAGAGAAACAGCCCGTGGAGCGTTTTAGAGGCCACAACTATGCACAAGTCACGCCCTCTATGGCGCTTGAAGAAACTCACAACCAAGACTCTCACCCTAGGCCAAGCAACGAAATCCACCCACACTCCACACAGTCAGACGAAATCCATCAAACGACAAGATTGATAGATGCACCCTTGCATATGCAGGCCATAGAAATTTTTTACCCATCTGACCTCTAATAGAGGCCCATGCATAGACCCACGACATCTCTCAAAGCTCACAGATACTCCTATCAAGCCCACGTGGAAGCATGTTGATTTTGGTCAGGGAGTGAGAGCATGACAAGATTTGGAAGATGAAAGTGTGTGGTTTTCTCATGCCCTATGATGCATACCATCCCACACCTCCTTCATTCATTTTGACATCATAGAGGAGCAACAAAGAGGGGCATATTTCCCCTTGACGAGTATCAATTTTTTGTAGAGAGGAAGGAGCACTATTCACTAGTTTTTTATGCCAAATTATTAAGGTCATCAAACTCCCTAGGGAATATGTCAACAAAGCGGGCAGATCCATCTCCATCTTAAGCCCTTGGTTTTTACCAACCCAAGAGGGCTTAAAATCCTCTCTAATTTTTCCTCCCTTCTTTTTTTATGGTGCAAAATTTCTTTTTCAAACAATTTGATTTTTTTGCCTGAAGACAGGTAAATTTTGTAAAGGTGGAAAATTTGAAAGCTTAATAACTTTTACACAGTAGCTCAAAATTGAGTTTTGGTTTTTTGTAAAAGTGCTTATTTTTCGCAATGCCTCCAATAGGCATACTAACACACTCCCACTATAAAGTGCTTGTTTATGCCTCGTTTGAACTAATTACAAAGAACTCCTATAAAGTGCCAAATTAATGGGCGTAATAATCTAGGGGGTTGCAATTTTATGTTTTTGTCTTTTATTGAGGTTTACAAGACATAACTTAATCTATGTCTTCTTAATCTACCTCCTGACAATAAACTTATAAGAACTCATAAAAACAAATATGCTTGTAAATGCACACATAAAGTGCCACAAAATTGAATGTGTTCCTTAGCGTGGGAATTTGAGAAATTTATGTTAAACACACGAGACAACTGAAAGGGGGGTGAATCAGTTATTCATTAAAATATTTAATCTCTCATTAACAATCAAACTCTTATTAATCATCTACATAATGTAATATATGAAAAATAAACACATACAACACCATACACAAGAGAACACCAAGTCTACATGCAAAACCCTAATCGAGGAAAAAACATGGTGAGGATTAGCTCACATATATATGAATACCAACACTAAATACAATAATCTCACTACCAGAAGGGATCACTACAAAGGGGTCACTACCTAAATGAATCAATGTCCAGAAGAAATAAGAATAGAAGATTGTTGCAAAGAGATTCACTATCTCAAAGCAATAAGAAAGACCCACCACTGCAACTTTGTACCATCCATAACCTTCATCTCACTACCTCTAGCAACTTCAGGCACACTAAAAAAATAGACACATTATGCTCACTGCACCCGGTAGCCTTAGGCATTTAAGCTCACACTCAGATCACCACACTTGATCACATTTGCATCTTTCACACACCACACTTTACCACATCACATCTCAAACAATTTGCATTGCTTATATATCCTCCATAGCCTCAAAAACCTTCTTTGTGTCGGCCACAATGAAACATATGCACCTCAAATGTGCAACCACTAAATAGGTTGACACCAAACACTTTTGTGATGGAAAGAAGTGAGGGAAAATCACACAAAGGGTTAACTAAGACCTGAATCTATATCGACACGTTGCACCACACTTCCACACAAAAAAAAAATGATCTTTGCAATTAGCACTAGTACCCAAGTTGGCCAAACCTGCACTAACACTAACAAGCAACCACATACACACCTCTCCAAGTTTGAAAACATGTGAACCATAGAAGAAACACTTCACAAAATCCACAAAACATTAGAGAATATTCCAACATCATTAGAATATTATGCAACACTTATCACAACCACCTACAACTAAGAACACCATCATCGTATGCAACCAACAACACTGCCATGAACATGCAACACACTATCCAACCTTATGAAACACTTGAACACACAAAAAATGCAAGGGGAGGTAGATATAATCAATATTACCACATTCCCAAATCTATAAGATAAGAAACCTCACTATGTAGAAATGAGAAGAAATATCATTTCTCTTAGACAACCTTCTTTACAGACAAATACACTGTTAAACACATTTTCCACTGCAGAATGGTCCAGAACCTCAAACTCTAAACATAGCACCTCTACACACCTTTGATCATCACATCCAAACCACACAAGCATATCTTCAACCATGACGAAATGAGGAGCACAACATTGAACAAACCTCTATCATACTACACATTCTTTTATTCAAATTCTATCAAAATCACTTAGCAACCAAGTGAACTAGTTGCATCAGCAACATCACAAACACCTTCTCAACATATCTTCAGCATCAAAAATCCCCCCATCTACAATACCTGCTCAACACCACCCTAGAGATTGACATTAGTGACAACACTAAAGAGAACAAAGTGCAACACACTCTCTACTAACATCAATGACAACACTACAACAATATTTCTGACCACACTAGAGGTTGAACTATAACTCTTTCTTATGCAACACTCTTCAACAACACCAACAGTGTACACACATTAGGGGTTGACATCAATGACAACACTAATGTCAACACCAGCAATCTCCAACAATCTAGAAAATTTCCAACAATCTCCCCCTTTTTCATTGATGGCAATACCAACTCTAAAAACCATCAAACAGTAGAAGTAACTCTGCAACTCCAACACTCAGACAACTCTCCCCCTTATTTCAATCTCTCCCCTTAACTAGGAAATTCCATACACTTCTACCACTTTCTCTGACTTCACCCTCTCTCCATGTTTTTCAAATTTTATCTCTCAACCTTTGACATCAATGGAAAAGGGCAACCATCTCTCCTTTTGATATCACCTAAAAGCTTCACTTTAGGGACCACCAACACACTATTTCTTTCACACTTACTTCAGCTCTCTGTCCACTGTTCTCTCCCCCTTAGGGACACAAGATATGCTCCCTCTAACTACACCAAATGAAGACGCCACTACCTACTCCCCCTAAGAAGTAGCCTTCATCAGTCCAAGACCAAGAATGTATCTTGAATAACTCACTTGGATAGATGCACCAACTTATCTACCTACTTGAAAGGAGGGGAAATCACCCCTAACTTTTGTCGAAGATACTCAAATATATCTTTTGAAAGAGCCTTTGTGAAAATATCTACAACTTGGTCCTTTGTAGGCACATACTCCAACTTCACCTCATTCTCTGCAACTTTCTCTCTTAGAAAGTGATACCAAATAGATATAATTTTTCCTTGAATGCATTACCATTTTTTTTGAAATATTGATAGTACTTGTATTATCACACAAGATAGAAATAGGTTCATCATATGACACCCTAATATCCTTTGATGTCTACTTCATCCACAACACTTGTTTGCAACATGATGCTATTGCACTATATTCTATCTCTATAGTAGATAATGACATTGAATCTTGCTTCTTACTCAACCAAGAAACAAACTTGCTTCCAAAAAAGAATGCACCTCCACTTGTACTTCTTCTATCATCTACACAACCTATATGCATCTGTGTAAGCACTCAAAGATAAATCAATACTCTTGGGATACCATACACCAAAATCTGGAGTTCCCTTCACGTATTTGAATATCCTTTTAACTTCTATCACATGTCATTCTGTTAGATCTTCATGAAATCTTTCCATAAGAGAAACTGCATGCATAATATCCAATCTAGTAGTAGTAAGATATAGGAGTCCACCAATCATTGATCTATACTTTCTCTAGTCTATCTTAGAAGATCCATCTTTTTTTTTTAACTTGCAACCAGTAACCATGGGAGTACACATTGGTTTAGAATCCTCCATTGTAAACTTCTTCAACATTTTCCTATCATACTTTGACTGTGAAATGAAAATTCCTTTTTTTTATTGAAAAATTTGTAACCTAAGGAAGAAATTCATCTCCCAAAAATTAACATCTCAAACTCATTTTGCATCTGCTCTGCAAATCTCTTACACATACCTTCATTTTCTCTAAAGATTATATCATCAACATACAAAACCATAATTAGGATTTGATCTTCCTCAACCTTGAAGTAGAGATTTCTATCTATAGTACCATTTTGGAATCCTTGTTGCAACAAGTATCTATCCAATCTTGGATACTAAGCTCTAGGAGCTTGTTTAAGTCCATGTACAATGCCTTTTTTTTAATTTGTAAACCATATTAACATCTTCTAACAATGAAAAACCTTTTGGTTGTTCAATGTAAACTTCTTCTAACTCACCATTCAAGAATGAAAACTTGCCTTCAATCTAATACACCTTGAAGTCTTTATGTTCTACAAAATCCAAAAACATTCTAATGGATTCCATTCTTGCCACTGGAGCAAAAGTGTCTTCAAAATCTATTTGTTCCACTTGTGAGTAGTCCTTACACATAAGTCTAGCCTTATTTCTGACAACCTTTCCATCCACATTCAACATTTTCCTGAAGACCCATTAATTCCTATCACATTCTTATTTGTTAGTCTTAGGTCCAATTCCCAAGTCTGATTCTTCTCAATCTATCTCAACTCTTCTTCCATAGCTTTGATCTGGTTCTCATCCATGCATGCTTCAATTACTATTTTAGATTCTACTTCTGAAAGTAAACAAAAGTTTACCTATTCGTCTGTCATAAAAACCTTTCTTCTTGTCAACACACCTTTTCTCTTATCTCAAATGATTTGATCTTCAAAATCATTCTTCTGCATATACTTAGGAGTCTTAGGCATCTTTTTTGAAGCTTCTTCACCTTCAATTGTCATCTCTTTTTCCTTCTCTTCATATTTTTCTTCTTCACTGTAAGGGGATTCATCCAATTCATATCCTTCTATCAACATAGAACTTTGATGTGGTCCTTCATCCACTTTGACACTTGCACTTTCAACTATCTTCTTCAGCCTTTTATTGTAGCACCAATAAGCTTCGCTCTTTGCAGAATATCCAAGGAAAATTCCTTGATAAGATCTTGCATCAAACTTTTCTAAATTTTATTCATCTCTTTTGATATAATATTTGCATCTTAACACTCAGAAATATTTCACAATAAGAGGTTTTACATTTCATAACTCATAAGTCTTTGAACTGTTCACTCTTGTTTTCCCTTTATTAAGAATGTACACTGTAGTATAAATCACTTATTTCTAGTAGACTTCTAAGAGCTTCCTTAATCATGGTTCTTGGTTCTTTTGAATTGTTGTATTCTTCCTTTCCACAACTCAGTTTTGTTGAGGAGTCCTAGGAGCTCATAATTGTCTCTTTATTCTATGATATTCACAAACATTGTTAAACTCATTGGAGGTGAACTCACCACCTTTATTAGACCTCAAGCACTTGATTTTCAAATTCATTTCATTCTCAACCATATATTTAAAGGATTTAATATTGACTAAAGCTTTTGATTTTCTTTGTGAAATGTCACCCAAATCATTCTATAATAATCATCTATTAATAACATGAAATACATGTCATCTTGAGAGCTTCTTATTTTAGTAGGTTCACATAGGTCTATATGCACCAAATCCAAAGGTCTTTGAAGCTTTTCTTTTTTTTCTTTCTAAACTGACACTATTTGTATATTGCATCAAGACATGTTTTGTAATCCTTGGTAGATCTCTCACAACATCAGTAGAATTGATCTTCACTAGGCTATATAAATTAATATGACCCATTCTTCTATGCCATAGCTAGATTTCATTGATTTTAGACATAAAGCACTTAACACCACCACCTTTGAGTTGATAAACATTTCCTTTTGTCTTTGTACCTACAACAACCAAAGTTCTAAAGCTTCCTTTTTCTGATTTCACAACCATTATCTTGAAACACCAAATTGTATCCTCTTTTGCACATTTATCCTACACTAAGAAGATTTTGTCAGAAACCCTTGACATAAAGAACATCATCTATTTTATGCATGTCTTCAAAACTAATTGAACCTTTTCCACATATCTTAAGCAGATATATCATCACCAAAACTAACAAAACCACTATCATACTTTTGAAGTTTAACAAACTTACTCTTGTCACCTGTCATATGATTTGAGTATCCACTATCAATTATCCAATAGTTCATCTCCTCTCTTGCATGAAAATCAATCACCATAGTTCCTTCATTATTGTGACCTATTTCTGAAGCACTTTCCTTCACACATCTTTAAAGATTAGTAGAATTGGTTCAAAAATTTAGAGCCATAGACAAGCATTCATCATTGTCCTCGTCAAGATAGTCTAACTCCTCATCATCAAATGCACCATTGTCCTTTTCAATATAGTAACTGTTCTTGACAAATTTACCTTTATGATCCTTGTGCTTGTCATTTGCAACTTTGATTGGACATTTAGAACCGTAATGATCTATCTTTCCAGAATTGAAAATCTTAATGGGTAACTTCTATATTTTTTAGTGCCCTTTTTTAATCTCCTCACAAAAAATTTATTCCACCTCATCAAGATCATCTAGATTTGATTCATCATCCTTCTCTACCTTTCTAACTTTAAAGGAAGTTTCTTTCGTTGTATCATCTTAACCAAACTCTCTTAATTCATAAGGAATTAAAGCACCAAGCATTTTATCTCTAGAATATTGATCTAAATTTTGAGCTTCCTCAATAGCACAAATTTTAGAACTATAAAATACAAGAAGAGTTCTCAATACCTTTTTTACAACTTCACTTTCTTCCAGCTTACCACCAAGACCATTGATGACATTAATAACTTCATCCACTTTGAGAATTTAGGTTGTAATGTCATCATCTCTTAGCATCCTTAGGTTTTCAATTTTGGCTTTGAAATTCTGCATCTTTGCTTGTTTGATCTTATCATCTCCTTCATAAATTCTCTACAACTTCACCCAGACCTATTTAGCAATTTTGAGACTTATCACTTTTTTCAAGTTCAAAATCAGAAAGATCACTCATGAGCGTATTTCTTGATGTGCTATTATTCTCATAATCATTGTCCTCATCATCACTTGTCGGACTATCAGCAGGCATAGTATATCCAATTTTAATTAACTTCTAGACTACAAACCCTAGAGAGACAAAAAAGACTTCCATTTTGGTTTTCCAATAAGCATAATTTGTTCTATCAAACATAAGAGCTTTGACACCCTTCTTATGCACCATCGAATCTACCTCAAGCAACTAAGCTTCTTCCAAGGAATCATAACTCTGATACCACACAATTGAGAGGGGGGTGAATCAATTATTCATCAAAACATTCAATACCTCATTAACAATCAAACCCTTATTAATCATTTGTAGAATGTAACATATAAAACATAAACATATAGAACACCATACACAAGAGAACACCAAATTAATGTGGAAAACCCTACAGAGTAAAAAACCATGTTGAGGATTAACTCACATATATATGAATAGCAACACTAAATACAGTAGACTAACTTCCAAAAGAGCTCAGTGCCCAAAAGAAAAAAAGGTTCACTACCAAGGGCTCACTCCACAAAGGACTCACTATCTGGAAGAAAGAAGAATAGAAGAAGACTGTTACATAGAAATTCACTATCTCAAAGCAACAGGAAAGATCCACCATTGCAACTATGCACCATACAATACCTTCGGCTCACTGCCTCCAGCAACTTCAGGTGCAAAAAAAAAAAAGACACCTTTTGTTCATTGCATCTGATAGCTTTAAGCATTAAGGCTCAAACTCAGATCACCACACTTAATCACATTTGCATCTTTCGTACACCACACTTTACCTCGTCACATCTCCAATAATTAACCTTGCTAATATATCCTCCACAACCTCAAAAACCTTCTCCATGTTTCCCACAATGAAACGTATGCACCTCAAACATGCAACCACTAACTAGGTCGATACTAAATAGTTTCATGGTAGAAAGAAGTGAAGACAAATCACACAAAGGGTTCACTAGGACCCAAATCTACACTGACACACTTCGTCATGCTTCCACAAACAACAAACAATCTCCACAATTAGCGCTATCACCTAAGTCATGCACTAACACTAACAAGCGACCTTATACATGCCTCTCCAGGTCCAAAAATAACAAGTGGACCACAAAGAAACACTTCACAACATCCACACAACATCCCAAGATATTCCAACATCATTAGAATATTTTGTAACACTTGTCACAATGACATGCAACTGAGAACACCATCATCCTATGCAACCAACAATATTGGGCCACAAACATGCAACACACTATCCAACCTTGTGGAAAACTTGAACACACAAAACTCCAAGGGAAAGTAGATATAGGCAATATTAGCACGTTCCCAACTCTACTAGACAAGAAACCTCACTATGGAGTGAAAGGTGGAATATTTTCATTCTATGCTTAGGAAACAAAATATCAATCTTCTACACTTCTCAGTCAAGGAAAACCCTAGAGATCTCAATTTAAAATATGCAAAGCAGAAAGAGATCTTGCAATAGGTTTGTCCTAGGGTCTAATTAGAAACTAAAGAGGGGTTTACGACCAAGCTAGGTCTTGGAAAGACTAATGAAATGCAAGACCTAATACTTAAAACCTAATACAATGCAAAACTTCAATAAATAACCTAAAAATGCATGTAAATCAGAATAGAAAACTGAGGGATGAAAGATGTGCACCTGGAAACCTGTAGAGGCCTGAATAAAAACTTGAAATTTTGAAAAAACTAAATTTAATGCTGACTAGGACTCATACGCCAAACTGGATGATTTAGTCCCAAATTAAGGTTTCTAGGCAAGAACAAAAATCTAGCAAAGAGATGACTAAAACTTCTAAAATCTACAAATTTTCCTATACTAGGACTTATATGCAAAGAGTGGCGTATCAGTCCAATTAGGTTTTTCTAGAAACTTAAAAGTTTGATTATGCTCTCCAATGTCTTCTTTGTCTTCTCCACTTGATTTCCAGGTCTAAATCTCTTATTTGCAACCTATAGCTATCCTATAATGATCTCCAATACAAGGTGACAACTTTGAATACTTTGAAAACTTTCTCCAAACTTCCTCTTCAATGTTCCTTCAATTTAGTCCTACAAATCACACACTAAACCGGGGGGAAAATGTTGTTTTGTTAGTAGAAAGGGGTTTTCCTTTGTCAAACCCCATTTTGGTAATCAAACCTTGTAATGAAATGAAATGAAATGAAGTAATGATGAATGAACATGCAATGTTACAACTCACCAAACCCTAACAATAAAGAGTTGCAAATATGTATGAAATAACTTCAATGGATGTAGATCTTGACTCGTGCTTGAATGTGATAGATCTTGACTTGAATGCTAGCTTGAATCATGCTAGATTTTAATGTTTTAAATGCCTTTTATCATGATTATTCTAAAAAATACACATAAATAAGGCTTATGAATGCAAAATGGGGCCAATTAAAGCATAAGAAAGCCCAATTATTAATGCCAAGCCTAAAGGAATGTGAAAGTGTATTAAAACACTTTACAACACTCCAAATAAGGTAAGGATTAACATTAATTATGATTAAAATTATATTTATTATGCTTAGTTAATTGATAAAACCCTAGAAAAGAGTGAAAGTGTGTTACAACACTTAACAACACTTTTGCAAGGCACCATTACATTCTATTAGTTCACAAGGGCCCAAGACCTAATGTGAATATGTTATCCACGTTACAACACTAAATCAAGGAAACATTAAGCCAAAATCCACAATGAGGACCCAAACAAGTGTGAAAAATGTCAAAGGATCCTTTTTTTGACACTACACTTCTACTATGATACCCTTGTGGTTCTTTTATCACCTAGTCACCCTACTTCCACCCCTGATCTTGTTTGAGAGTAAGACAATTGACTTAATTTAAGACCAGGAGAGTGTCATCCTTGCCTCTTTGTTTGTGTGTAGACAAAGTTGCTTGACTATTTGTTCTTATGCTTCTATATCATATTTGTTTTGTTAGTTGCCATAGAGAACCCTCGATGCCCTTGTAGGTACATGGACACAAAAAGAATGTCATGTTATATAATTGTTTTGTATGCATCCTATTTCATTTATTTGTTATCTAATTTGCTCGTCACATTTTAAGGACAACACAAGGTTGTGATAGTTTAATATATTTCATTTTGACCCAAAAATAAATATTGCTATGTCTCATCCCTTCAATATATTCATAGTTATATAGGCTTGGGGGATGATGATAGTTTATTCCCTTCCTCATGATGATTATTACTCATATATACACATATTAACTACAAGCCATTGGATCCTTTGTGTGATTTATGTGTTGTTACTTATTTCCACGTGGCATCCCTATTCAATGTGGTGTCATCACATGAACATAATTTTGTGTTTCATGTTTGCAACATCATTTTTTATGCATCTTCTTATAGGCATCTTTCTTTCCATTTTCCACCTTAAAATTAATAAATGCCCTTCATTCATTTAATTATTTTAAAAAGGGAATTCATTTGCACACATTCAAATCATTGTTATTCTATACTCTAAAGCATTAGTAGCTTATGAGCCACCTAGTAATGGCATTTATCACTATGTATTTCATATTGCTTATTTTTTAGAAGCATGTGAGCCACTTAACAATATAGTTTGCTAGCTTCTGCACCCTTCACATGCCCTACATTGGTAGCTAATGAGTCACCTAGAAACACAATTTTCTAATTTGTGCAATTCAAATGGCCTACTTTAATATCATATGAGTCACCTAGCAATAGTCCTTGCTAGTTTGTGTACTTCATATGGCCTACCTTTTTACACTTTTGATGGTCACCCTACAACCTAGTTAGTATTTCTTATGATCCATGAAGGTATTATATGGTTCCTAACTACAAAGCATGCAAGTATTTGAACCATGCATTGCATTTTCCTAATAACAAAACATGTTAAGATTATGCCTCATCATTCTCTCTTCTTGTGTGTGTTTTATATACTTCTTAGTGTGTTTTCCCTTTTTTGTGTATGTTTAGACTATATGATTTGTCAACATCTTTGTTTGCATGTTGTATTTGTCTAATCATTGTCTTATAATGCTAGTTTTATATGTTATTCCTAGATTTCTTTCCATACAAGTTTTTTTTGTCTAATGTATTTATTTTGCAAGTTCTCATCCTAGGTGCATCATCACTCTACTTCAAGAACTCTCTACTTCCACTATTGTATCCTTTTTGGATGTTCTATGATGTTTACTTTCAACATTTTATTTATTAACTTTAGAAAAGCATTTAACCTAAGGTCATAAGCTCATTAAAGTGGGAACAAAATGTAATGTTAAAATTGCATAGCCTTGAAATTACCCATTACATTTTTGACTCGCTTTAATGTCCTCTTTTCCTAGCATGTTCTTAGGTCCATTTAACCCTTCCCTTAACCTTTTTCCACTCATCGTACAAATGCCTTGTCTCATGTGGCCCCTTTTGTCAAAGTTGATGCTTTACTTGTGTTAACCTTGTAACTTCCTATCATTTGGCCTTTTTCAAAGCTAAGACTATCAAGACACTAGCTAACTCTCATATATTCCTCCTTTCTTTATATTTTCAATTTCTATCTTGCACAATATTCCAAGTTTTTCCTTCAATCACTCTACATCAATCTTACCAAACACTCTAGCTACATACCAACATTATTGAGCATTGTAGTTTTAATCTAAGCACTATACAATAGCATTATTCAAGAGCAATCTTGCCTTCCTCGGCTTCATCAAGCTAGTGAGGTTATAGTGTCATTTTTTTTTGCTCTCAATTTCCATCTATTTCTTTTTGATATTGTAAAATATTTTTGTAGTTCTCTTGGCACCTTGGGATCTCCATTTCTATTTACTCTCTCATTCACATTAATTTTCTCTCCTTGAGTTGCATATTTTATCACTACTCTTATTTTCCCAAACACACTTAAGATAGGAGCGCATATTTTCTATATCTTGGCTACCTAGGAAGGCTGACAAATCAAAGTAAGGACTTGACCATTCATGAAAAGCTCCTTTACAATACCAAAGGTTATCTTCTCATCTTGTAGATTAATATTTGTATTTATTCACAAACCACCATTGCTTGACCATTCATGGCAACTTCCTTTACAACCCCAAAACCTATCTCCTCATCTTGTTATTAACATTTGGAGCTATTCATAAACCAGACGTTAGCATTCCCTTTCTTTATTTGTCATTTAATTTTCAATTAAATCTTGAGCTTAAATTATTTTTATCATACCTGGAAGTGCTATTTTTGTTCTTTTGTGTTTATTGCATAGCCAACCTTGAGTTATGAAGATTAAAGTGGATTTTCTAATGTCATTGTTTATAAAACTCATACAAATAATAATGCATCATGCAAATGTCCACACATCACATAGGCATCATGAATTATGTCTAGCTATAGATTCCATTTTGTTTATAGTTTTTCTATTCTAAAATTATATCATAGTTAACAAGAAACAATAATTTTCTATTTCAAATCTTTTTTTTTAGCTTAGAAAAAATTATTTTCCTAATTCAAAGAAAATTTATAAGATAGTCTAAACATTTTCTCTTGAAAAAAATGGTTAAACAATTCAAACTAAAACATTAGATTAATTTTGAAGTAATATAGAAAATTTGTCTAATTTAGTGAGCATATAAAATTTCTAAGATAGGTTGCATTTTCCCATATTAAACCTAATACTTCCTAGTTGACCTAACTCTTGTGTAGAATTTTCTAAGTGTTTCGAGTGTTATGGAATCTTGGAATGAGTATGGTGAGTGTGTCACTCTCATCCTACTCCTTGTGTCTAAAAAAGTAAGTTTGTGGTCTATTGCTTAATTTTTTTGTAAAGGAAGCTTCACCCCCTCCTATGCTCATCGTGGAAACTTATACCACATTTTGTGATGACATCTACTTGTGCAACCATACATGATGCATTGGTTTTGTCTTTCTTATGTGTCACATGCTTATCATGACACATTGTGCATGCATGGGTATGCAATTCAACATGCAAGTGTCACACTAACAACATGAAAACTTTGTTCATGTAGTGTTTGATTAGTCCATAGTGTGAAAATCTAGGGAATTACACTATCACTCAACTTTTTTCCAAATCCATGAGCAATAAAATCTACAATTCTCAAATGAAATTAACTGAATAAACCAACTTACATTTTCTACCAAAACACAACACTAATTATTACAATTACAAGCCCGCATCTAAGAATTACAATGATGAGCATAAGTTAAGATAAAAAACAAGATTAATTACAATGATATCATGATTGAAACCTTTACATAACTTAAGGCCTAATACAAGATAGATAATATACTAAATTGAGAGCTATTCAAGCTCCCAAGCAATCTTCCAAAAGAGGACCATCAAGGAATGTTACCCACCTCCCGACCATATTACCACTATCAAGTGCAACAGATTCCTAGACAACTCTAGAAAACCCCAAAGCTACATAAATATTCTTTTTAGTCAAGCACCCTATAAATTGACTTGGACATATATATATATATATATATATATATATAATTGTGCAATACTTGATCAGCATGACCATTTATATATGATTATTGGCCATCCAATAGGACCTATAGATGCTTTTATTAATTCTTACATATGTTGGTGTAGTCTTTTTTGCATTATATATATATATATTTTTTAGGCCACATATACACTAATTCTTTTTCAAATATACATTATTATGTTATCATCTCGAGTCAAGTTGAGATATTACAATGATTTTATTAACGTTCATTTATTTTTTCATTCAAATAAATTATAAAATTAAAAAAGCATGGTAAACTTGAATACATTTTTTAGAGCATGAGTTTAGTTGAGAGTAATTAACATTGGAAAATAAGCCTTAAAAAATTAAGAACAAAATCATCAACATTTACCCCAACTATATTATCATGTAGCTTTAGAATTTCACCATGAAATCTTTGTGGTAGGCCAAGGTTACCTACCTATGGAGAGCTCCTTCAGATGACCTGAAAAATGAAAAAAAATGAAAAATAACGGACCAATTTCGTGACTGAAATGGTGAAAAGGTCATTTGGCAGCTGAAACTCGTGCTCTGTTTGCTGAAAAAATTTGTAGATTTAAGTATCATAAAGCAATCACCAATCTACACTAAATGGGAGGAGATTAAAATATTTGCAATGCCAATGAACAAGAATGCAAATATCAATATTTATAACTCCCATAAGGTATAAAATGAAAGAGCCAATGGCTAGTCCAAAGACCAGTCCCCAAACTTTTAACATTTCCTGTTGCCAACTTGCCTACTAAAATACCCAAAAAAAACATATAATTCCTTTAAACAAAATGGCAACTTTAAAGTGATTTTATTCTATCAAATGCACACCTAGCAGTAAGGTTTTGATCCTAAAAATCATAATGTACTGAAAATCAAACAATGAACTCCTTTACTAAATTGAAAACATTATTGAAGCCTTCAAATTGACGACACGGCTTCTATTTAGCATTTAATGTTAAATAGTTTTTTTGATAAAATAGGGCAAAGAACCCTATACCTAAACTCGTTCTCAGCTGGCCTATCAACCATTTAGACATTAATTGAACCAAGCATAAGCATGAGAAAATTCATCTCTAAAAGTACGTTAAATTTTAACTTTAATGATTTAAGAAAATATGACATGCAACATGATTCAGGAATTGAAATCAGAATTTTTAAATAAAATATACAATTTAAGTAATAATTAGCAATCAGATATTTATAATGAAGAAACATTTAATTAATTTGAAAAACAATATTTGTAATGAATGTATTAAAGGAAAAAAAATTTTATAATAAAAGACATGCTATTTTTTTACTTTTATTTGGATAATTTAAATCAACATTTCCATGTATCAAGAGTAAATACCTGTTAAGCTAATAGATTGTCCAGGTATGAAGTATAAATTTTGTATCAAAAAGAATTGAAGGACAACAATCAACTGTTCAAGCATCAATTGCATCAAGTATAAGCATGAGAAAATTCCTCTAATATCAAACTGCAAAACTCCGTCAAGCTACATTGATACCTGGATCATGCATATGAGTGAAAATGAATTTGTTCCACAAAATAACCAAAAAAAAACCCTATAAGCATATCATCTTTGTGATGATTGAAAATCTCATTATGACTTCCATCCTTAGATGGAACCGCTATGATACAGTTTATTGAGTATGCAGGTTGTAGCAGAGATCAAAATAAATCTTCATTAGAATCAACAAGAGGAACTCTAAAATTTTATCTTTGCAAAATAATTTTGATGAATTTTTAAACTAAGATTAGAAAACAGTGATTATTATAAAATGATACTTCAAAATAAATTCCAAGGGACCCTTGAAATACAATATAAAAACCTTTTATCTAGGAGAGACAAATAAAAACCCCAATTTTATTACAAAATAATAAACTCTTCAAAACTTGTAGCACTACCCAAATCCTTAGAAAATATATAACGATGAATAAGATACTCACCTTTGACATCCTATAAAGCTTAACACAAACAAGTAACTGAAATAAATAGCCACCTCCATGCTCCAACAGCCAAGACACCGTTTATTGCAAGCCAGCACAAACAAAACAAATTAAATTTGGTGTTTGGGAGGCCATGCTTCTTGAAGAATTTTCCAGTTTTCCTGGGCAATTAGAACATAATATGCTTAAGTAATGTCAACAACAAATTTCAACCCTAGAAAAATCTCATAATTTAAAAAAAAAAGCATATAAGAATTGCGATCAATCTTATTTATTATCAAAAACAAAAACAAAAAAAACAACTATCTACAAACCCCCGTTGGGCACTCTTTATCATCACATATTGAACCCAAATTTATTAGAAGAGAGGCATGTCAAATTTGCTGTTCTCATAAATGATTGCAGGAGCAGGAGAAAACATCATGGTTTTCACAAAGCAAAAGTTCAATTGAAGACAAATATATGGACTTTCTGAACAACTTTAAGTCTAAGTGTAAACAGTAGCACCCTCTTCTTGCGGTATTTAAGAGTTTATATTAGGAATTAAACCCGCACATGCCATGAAACATGCAATATGCAATAAGGTTGCATGTAAGCTGAGAACCTTTCCATGAATACTATACATATGACCACATCTAAATCATTATCGAAGATTGTACTTTCTGCAGTGGGGTAGGAGGCAAAGATTTGCAATGCAATATCATCACTTTGATGTTAACAGTTAAAAGCATGGCAACAATGGTCATTTGAACAACAAAATTATGTAGAAGTGGAACTCTCATAGCTTATTGCAAGACAATAAACCAACATATTCAATAGTATAAATCAATAGTCTTTAATCATTGATATTTTATTTTTTTTAAATTATTATCCTGTTTACAAAAAGAGAGGTTTGTTTGACAGATGAAATAATAAATGCTTAAAGCGGATGCTACAAATGAAATTTTAAAGAATATATATTTTTCAATATTGATAAATTCTGGAATTTACACTACATCTATAATACCACAACAAATTTAACAAATTTTCACATGAAATATAAATAATTTGTTGACTTAAGGAAACCAATAGAATAAATCTTGAGAACATTGCCTAATTTAAACTTGGAAATAAATTTAGTAATTAAATTAAAAAATAAAAGGACTGAAATTTATTTTTCTTCCCCTTTTATTTTGATCATTTTTCCCATCCCATTTATGATGAGAAAAATCATACACGACATTTATGGACGCACTGGACAAAAGCAATTGCAGTTCGCTGGCAGGCACTGGACAAAAGCAATTGCAGAACTTCACTGGTACCAAGGCAACTAGATAAATTCGAAGTGACTGAATTCGTGAGGGAATCAAGGGAGAGGCGGTCAATGTAGATAAAGACAAATATCAGAACAATGCCTGTAACATTGCATCACGATAAAATTGGCCTTTTGTTCACAAGGAAAACTACATAGAGGAAAGGGGAGATGATAAATTAACTATGAGCGTGTAATAATACCTAAGCAACAAGACCTTACAATGGCAAATGTCGACAATACATTAATTGTAACTACCAATGAACCACGGGTATGCCTCACCGACCAAAATCCTTGCGTTTCTGGGATAGGTACATTTCTGGGACATGGGGATTTGGAGAGGACATCTCTTTGACGCCTCATTATTTATGACAACGTTCTCGAGATATTTCCTGGACGTCTTCCTTTTTGACAGGACATTTTCGAGATGTCTGCTTATTTGGAGACTTTCAAGGGATTCTTGGACATCCCTGATAGACCATGGGGCTTCCATGAGTCCCCCGAACGTCCTGGGATAACCAACCATCTCTCATGACGCTGCATAAATAATAATTTGTTTTTTAAACATTAAACTGTGTCCAAATCGAAACCCTAACGGCCTATGGATCCCACCCAAGCCACCAAATTTCTATAAATTTGCCTTACAATTTCAACTTAAAAAAAAATAAAGAGCAAGCTCACAGGCCTTAGCAATGAGTGTGAGAGTGAGTCTTGAGAGCTGCAAGTGCAACATGAAAGAGTTAATGAAGAGCAAGAAGAGGAGTGGAGTAACAATTTTAAGCAAAGAGGTGCAACATGAAAGAGTTAATGAAGAGCAAGAAGAGGAGTGGAGTAACAATTTCAAGCAAAGAGGTAGGCTTTCTTCGGTAACTGATTTTTAAATTTTCATTGTTCAGTTTTATTAAAAAAAATTATTTACTTAAAAGTTATTTTTATAGAATTTATTAGTTGAAATATTAGTTTAGTTTTCAATTTTGTAACTATTCAATAAATAATAATATATTATTAATTATTCATGATCAAATTTTGATTCTTATAATTATATAACAGCAAGCTGTCATTTTTCTTTGAAGTTTTAAATGTTCAAATTTTTTATTTTGTCAAATTAGAATTATAAATTTTGTGTATCCTCTGTTTATATGCTTCATGCAACCCTAATTAAGAAAAACGAAACTGGAATCATTATTTGACAAAGATTAAGAACAAAGTTTTATTTGTGTATCCTCTACTTTTGGGCTTTGTGCAACCTTAAGTAAGAAAAACAAAATGAAAATCTTTGTTTTAATCCCTTGCATTATACATGTTTGAATTTTAATTTTAAAACTATAAACTTATAAATTTTATATCATTTATTGCAATGTCCCTATGAGTTCTCATGGCATGAGTGAAGATGAGGTTGAGTCTCAATGCAGTTGAACATGAAACTGAAAATGAAAATGAATCCTATTATGCACCTAATGAAGGTGTAGCAGCAGAGAGAGATGACCGTGAAATCCAAACCACTAGTTCCATTGCCAATGTAAATATTAATTGCCCTTCCACAATACTAACAAAATATGCTAAGAGTCCCTTTGATCCTAAGTCTCCCCTAAGAAAATTTGCTATAAAATTATAAATAAAACTAGGGGCATCTAGGGGCACTAGATTATGGAAGTGCCACTTTTAATGTTGAATTTCAAGGTAATATTATTACCAGAGTTAATGCTCACTTCATATTCGAGGAAAAGGTGTAGAAGAATATGAGAAGTTGACTAGAAGACTGAACTATGGGGCTTGGATAAGTAAGTTATGGGGTGGTCTAAGTAGTGAAGACATTGCACATGTATCTGCTTCTTTGTCTCAAAGGTCAAGGGGTCATCAGGACAAGGTTCTACTTCTCTCGCTTTTTGTAATGCCCGTCATGCGAACCCCAAAGGACATCAACACAATAATTTTTTTTTTTTAAGTATTCTAAACATACATGTGATGCACATTAAATCAAAAGTCATAAAACTTAATTAAACAAATTCGCTTACACTTACGTCCCTTGGGGTACCCGAGGAGACATTATGAACTTAATTCCATAGAACAGCAATAAAGAATAAAAGCCAAAGATATAATCCATAACAAAGTAAACACTAACCAAATGTAACACATACATGATAAATCATTGATAAGAAACCATCTGTGTACAGTAAATACAACATATACATGATTAACTCAACACATTGAATAACAACTGCCATGGCCAATATCCACACAAGGTTTTAGCAGTTACATTACAGTACAATGTTCAGAGGTACAATGATACAAAAGTGTTTCCAAACATGGTGGAAACCATACAACAAGATAACATGATACAAATGAACAAAGGAATACAGGTATCATAACTGCTCCAAGAAGGATACAACTCTGGAGTCGCCGTAACAGCACCAATCCGCACCCTCGATCCTCAACTGGGGACCCAATGGGGTGCCTAGCACGTTCCACCCGACCACGTGGGTCCGAAGACCCACCCCCCGTGCTAAGGAGCTGACAAGAAAGAGACCTCAACCAAGAACATCCAAACAGGGAACCACAAGACTCAACGTCATACAAAAGTATCATAAAACTCAAGGATTGCAATGAAATAATCAACAACATCCATGAGTCAACATAATAACTTATAGTCATAAATCTCATCACATTAATCAAAGCAATAACCAGTAAACAAGTAACCAAAGGATGATCATGAAACATTTCCAAATCAAACTGAAATAATAAACAGAATACAATTCCAGAGGCAATAAGGAAACAAGGCAAATGGGTGTCTAGTGGAGAGTGTCATCGCATAGCTCTCATGGGTTATCCTGGCCCTTCCTCCAACTTGAGGCGTCGGCGCCCATCTATGGATATCCTGGCCCTTCCTCCTACTTGAGGCGCTGGCACCATAGGGTAGCTCATGCGGAGTCGATAACCTCTCATGGGTACGAGGTTACGACTTTGTCGACCACGGCCTTCTCAGTCTATCATTAGTCTATGATAGCCCTAATGCATAGACGAGGTATCCAATATTTATTATCTTGTGTGTTTTACTACCCATCCCCCTAAATTCTATTTTTAGGTTCACTTGTTATACTACTCTTACGTGGGTTATCCTGTGCTCTTCCTCCTATTTGAGGCGCCGGCCCCCACGAAGAGCCACTCTCCCTAGAGACCCAAACATAAACCAAAATCCAAGGGTTGTACAACATAAAAAGAACATTAGATCACCACAGAGAAACATGCAAGGCATTACCCATCTCGCTATAAACACATAAACAGAGTCTCAACAATTCTTGTACAACCCTTTCAAAATCATGATACCAAAACACTTGCCACATCAAGGGCACATAAAGAGAGAACATCAACTGTCAATCATCTCAAGCCTCTACAAGCCAAAAGAACGACAACCCACAATGAGGGTAAAATGAAGCAACAAGAGTTTTTCCCCAATAATTCCAACACAAGGATAAAATTTCCCTCAAATATGAGATTAACTCAAAAAAGCCACAAAAAGGAAGATTCATCAAGACCCATCCACAAATCAATCAACCCTAAAACACAAATACAATCCACATATCAACAATGGTGTCACCTCAAAAAGGGAATCACAAAAGAAAATCAACCTTTAATTCAACAAAATCACTTAATATCCAAAAGCCACCAACTAGGCATTCCACGGGAGACCTCAATTTTCTCTTCACGAGATGCCTAATCACTAAATACCCACAAACTCACAATCAAATCAATCATGCAGTATTTCATACAAGCATTGATGCAAGCAAATTCTACAACAATCCTCTTGTAGGCACATATCAAGGAAGATAGTAGTTCCATTATAATAATAATCTAGTATAAGCATGGAAGAGAAATACACTATATTAAATTAAGATGGCATAACCTACTCTGTCTTTATGCTATATTTAACTTATAACAATATGTTAAATTACCATTTAAAAAGGGTTTCGATTTAATCTTGTCTATCATTCTATGGTCTTATAATGAATACATTACTCACTATCAAGAATTTATAAGGATATTCTAAATGAAACGAATACCCTTCTAACAAGAATTGAGTTGTTCATGTAAATTCTTCTTCTAATTATCTATAGAAGTAAGTAGATCATTTATTTCACCCATTATTCTATTACTATATCAATGGACGCACTTTGTCTTATAAGCACAAGTTCATGTTGACGATCTAACTCTTTGTTTCAAGAGAGTTCAAGAGTATGCTACTCTTTTATATATCAATTCCATTTCTTTGTCATTCTTTTAATTAAATCTCCAAAATACTAAAGGACGTTATCAAATAACTCGCAAGGCAGATATATTCTTTCTAAAATCCACTATATATTTATGCATGTCCCTGCTCATATATATATTTTAAATAGAATATAGCTTTTAAAATAAAACAGGTTTTTACGTGCATATTCTGTCATACTATATTGATTACAACAAAAAAGAAAATATGGATTGTATCGTATGGGTATCAATACAAGATTAAAACTTAAGATTTTAAAGCACATACACATTCTTAGATATACTCAAGCTAAATAAACATCATACTTATAGTACAGGGCAGGAAAGACAACCAGTGAAAACAGGAGATCTATGCAAGATAAAGAAGAAATTGGGTTGGTAAATGAAGACGGCAAGACGGGTTGACAATGAAATCAGAGAGATTACTTAAACCTTAAAACTTCCTATTATGTTCAAGCTCGCGACTGAGACAGGCTGACAAAGAAATCAGAGAGATTATTTAAACCTTTAAACTTCCTATAATGTTCAAGTGCGCGGCTGTGACAGGCTGCCGATGAAGTCAGATAGATTATTTAAACCTTTAAACTTCCTATTATGTTCAAGTGCGCGGCTGTGACAGGCTGCCAATGAAATCAGATAGATTATTAAAACCTTTAAACTTCCTATTATGTTCAAGTGCGCGGTTGTGACAGGCTGCCAATGAAATCAGATAGATTATTTAAAACTAGAGGCATCGAATGCCTTGCCCAATCTAACTCGAGGAGTTCAACTATGCATGAATGGCGCTTGGCAGGAGATAGGTGTGCGGCCTTAGAAGAGACCCTGCAGTTTCCAAAGAACAGGGGCGACTTTATTTGATAGTTTATATTAAGTCCAGACATATGAGTATTGAAATGCTTTAAGAAGAAGAAGCCAACGCTGCTCAATTTCCTCATACAAATTCAGGTATCTGAATATGGCCTCAAGGTTTCTTTTCACATAGACACCATTGAGAGTGTTACAAGCCACGAGAAGGGGAAAAAGTTCGTACATAGGATATTGTTTGATACTAAGGGCAGCGCCATAAAGACCAACTGCATACCAATCATCAGGTTTCCTTACGTATTCTGATTAAGATAATTTCCTTTGACTCCAAAGATTGGCAACAATCAACCAAATGGTATTATGATTAAATCCTACAGACGATTTGCAGTAAAGAGAGATTGCTCTGAGAGAGGTGAGTCTCTCGTCCATTTGAACAGCGATAGTAAAAGTGGAGATTATAAGTGATGCTAATTGAAACAATATGATAACCTAGGTCCGCACTATAATAATTCCAAGAAAAAGCAAATGGCAGGTATAAAGCCGAGAAATCATGCATGTTAATTTACTTGAAGAAGCTCTCAAAGTTGTTCAAACAAGCATAGTGTTCAGGTGTGCATCCTAACATTGGACTCATTGCTAGTATATTTCAGACGCATAAATCAGGTACCCTCACAAAGGACGCCCAATTTACTTCAAGAGATTCAATTTGGAGTATATACTAATGGGAATATGGCGCTATGCAAGCATCGGGTGCTCAGCATACAAGACAGTGATCTAGAGTAGAGGAGACAAAGCATGCACCGACGAGATATAGTAAGGAGCAACGATTTGCAAGCAATATTGCAAATTTCAATTTTTATTTTATTTTATTTTTAAAATATAGAAAGCACAATGACCACCACTATATGTGTTTTCATTAAACATTAGTTCTAATATATTCAGCTTCAAACTATGCAAGGTCCCGTACTACTGACCTTTCAAGTTTATTTGGAATGTGATAAGTCGACCAGAGGAGCTCATCCAGCAATCCGTTTAACGAACTTATCCGTCTCCTCGAGTTTCTCCCTTCATTCTTGTTTAGACTGTGGAGATATTCCCATTCAGAATGCCTTGACAGGAGAGACGACAAAGCAGCAATATTCTAATCCTCCGATGGTCTGATTGGTTCGCCAGGCACAAGCAAGCCTCCCCCTCCTGGAACGATGCAGAGGCATCTTCAAAAAATAGCGATAACGTCCCCTACACTCCAGAAGAACTCGTGGAAAAATAGGCAACATCGTGACACCCATACTTCGGTAAAATCCCCCCCGAGAAGTGGCTTTTTCTCTTCCTCTTTCTTTCTTTTTATTTTTTGAAATTAAATCTAATAACACTCTCACAAAAGGGAAAGATTCATTTCGATAATTATTTCAAAACTAAAAAACCACAAAAAAACGGCAAGATTCCCGATCTACAATTTGATTGAAGTCATGCATGTGCATGATTTATTCCTTTTTCTATTCTCTCATGCTTTAGCATCACCTTATCTTTCCATTTAATTAATTAAAGTCTCACAATACCCAAATTCTCAATTATTATTAAATGCAATTTAAAAGGTATTTATTTATTTATTTTCTAACAACTCAATTTCATTACTTATAAACATTTACTTTCCATTTCAAGAAATTGATTTGTTTTAATTATTATTATTATTATTTTAAATTCTAAATTTATAAGATTATCATGCAAGCAAATTTTAATTTAACTAATTGATTAATAAGGCCCTATAAAAATATTAAGTTTCCTTCATAAATCCAATCATACATCCATAATAAAATAACCAAATCAACAATGATATAACACCATAACCGCTTACCTAAATGCCCAAAAGGACTGATACGGAGGGGCATTACAGCTTTGCAAAGGCTAGTTATACATATGCTAGTTTCTTCTACTTCAAAGGCAACAAAGGTTAGGGGGAAATACAAGATGACAAGTGATGCTCCAAACCCACTAGCAAAATTATTCAATGTGCAATTGAAAGATGAGGCAAATGATGACAATGACATTTCATTCCATATGACTTGTTCTCTTTATTATAATAAAGTGGTGGCGAAGATAGCATGGGAAAAGACCATCACATGGGCCACCAGGAGAGACAGAATTGATGACCACAATCTTGGATAAGAACTATTCCAAGATAAATATTTTAATGGAGAAAATGAAAAAATCTTGGTTCACAAGTGGATGCAACATAGTCATGGATCGGTGGACAAACATTAGGCATTGTCCACTCATCAATATCATGGTTACATGTACAAAGAGCCCTTACTTTCTTAGGGTACTTGATTCTTTTGTAATGTCCCTTTCCGCATAATGAATGTTCAAGAGGAAAATTTCTAGCAACATCGATACCATTACATGCAATAAATTAGCCTTGCTCAAAAATTAAACCTCCTTGAAAATTTTAAACAATATGCACTCGTACAAACATTTAAGCCCTATGCAATAATTTCGAGCTAAGAATATTTCAGGGCTAAGAATATCTCAGTGGTATTAGAGCTGGTAATCTTGCCAGCCTGTTGGGGTTTCAGCATTGCATGTTAGTTTGGTGGATACCCAGATGGTTGTATGTTACGTTTGATCAGTTTGATTTGATTCTATGCATAGTAGAGAGGTAGGGTCACACAAATATTTCACCAAAAGTAGGCTAGGACAACAAGAAGAAGGAGCTGATAATAACCGAGTTGAAGCTTAGATGGGTGAACTAAGGGATGGAAGTCTACCAAGGGATTTGAATAATCAGCTTGATAATTTCTTGACCACCTTTGCCAAATAGCAGTAGCAAATACTACAGCAATTCTAGATACATATGATTACAGCCATGGGTCAAATGAAAGTGGATCGTGCAAGATCGAGAAGATCAAGTAATGATCACAGTAGAAGCGATGTTGGATAGGGGCATCAAGGTAGAGCAGCTTCTAATGTTGTTAGGATAGTGAGCACAAGGTCTGATCGGCCTCTTCATCCTACATTTGTGCTAAGGAAAACTAAAGAAGAAGCAATTTTGGAGGTGGAAGAAGAGACACACATCACTGATGATGTTATGGTGGCCTACAAGAATACAGAGCTCTCCCACCTAAGGTAAAACAACTAATTAATCTAAATCAATTTATGAACCAATGGAAAGATAAAGCCATATTTAGATTGGAAAGGAGAGATGGGGGACTCAGAAGACAAACCAATCAAGGCACTCAACCCAAGTAATACAAAGAAGCATTGAATAAGATTCCTTTATAGACCTTCGATGGTAGCGAGAAGATAAGTGCCAGATCTTGGGTGCATAAACTCGACACATTTCTATCTTTGAAACCTATGAAGGAAAATAAGGCTATACAATTTGCTATGATGCATCTAGAGGGTGTAGCACATGATTAGTGGCACCATGGGTTGGTATCACAAGATCATGCCTTGATACGTTCATATGAGGAGTTTGTCAATAAACTGATAGCACGTTTTGAGTGGAAGGATGTTGAGGTCTATTATATGGATTTGGCTCAACTAAAGCAAGTTGTACATGTTGAAACTTACATCAATGAGTTCTCAAAAATTGCAATCATGGTTCCTGATATGACTGAGAGGTGAGTTACTATGTTGTTTGTCGAGGGTTTGAGTGAGAGATTGAGGGGTTTAGTGAAGGCCCATAAGCCTAGTAAACTATATGCTGTCATTGGCCTAGCCCTTGATTTGGAGACTACACCTCCCTTCTAGCCTCAAAGAAAGGCTTTCAGTGCATTTCAATCAAAACAAAAGGGTTTCAATCGACAAAAGAACACCTGACCAAAATGTGAACAAAAAATTTAGAAATGAACTACGCAAGAAAAAAGTTATGCTTCACCTGCAAGAGTCGTGGGAGCCTAGCCATCGTTGCCTTGGGAAAGGAAAGGTTCATTTGATCGAGGTCATCTCAAATGATGAGGAACAGGGTGGCCATGAGACCAATGTTGCAGATGACAGTGGATAGGAGGAGCAGCCTCCACAACTAGAGTTGGATGATTTTGGAGTTAAGGAGATTCCCCAGAGCACCATAGCCTCATTATCTAGAGTCCCTAGACTTTATCCATTCTGTTTGTGAGGTGTCCTTAAGGGACAACACATGGTCTACTTGATGGATAGTGGAGCCACGCATAATTTCATCGATGAGGGTCTAGTGGTGAAGGGTGGACTACAAGTTGAGGAGTTTTCGGGATTCAATGTGACTATAGCCGATGGGTTTTAGTTGAGTTGCACTAGGATGGTTTCCCACCTTAGCATCCAAATTGGAGATTACACCTTGACTGATAACTTCGATCTACTAGTCTTGGTAATTTTGATGCAGTTTTGGGTTTGCAGTGGTTGCAGTCACTTGGGAGGTACATTCAGGACTTTCGCAAAATCGAGTTTGAATTTATGGTTGATGATAAAAATATTGTGCTGAAGGCTATGCCTGATGGTGGTCCTCAAGTGGCGTCAGCTAGGAGGATGGAGGCTTTATTCAGACATGGAGAGGTGGATTGGGCAACATGGTGCTTTATTTCTACCAAGCATACCTCCAGCAGCAAGCCGCACTACCATGTTGACATCCAAACAGTGTTGGATAAGTATGGGGTAGTATTTGGAGACATTCCTCCAAGTCAACCTCCTAATCGTGCATTCAAGCACATCATTGAGCTTGAGGAATGGGCTAAACCAGTAATAACTACGCCCAACCAACACCTGCACCATTTTAAGGAGGAGATTGAGAAGACAATCAAGGAGTTTTTGAGCATGGGACACATTCGGCCTAGTTCTAATTTGTTTGCCTTGTCAGTTATTCTAATGAAGAAGGATGGGACTATGTGCATGTGCATAGACTACAGGGCTTTGAATAAGAAGACAATAAAGAATAGATATCCTATTCCTAGGATCAACGAGTTGATTGATGAGTTACACGAGGTCGTGTATTTCTCCAATATTGATCTTCATTCAAGATATCACTAGATACGAGTCTAGGAAGAAGATACTCATAAAACTTCCTTTCGTTGTCACTACAGAAATTTTGAATTCCCTATCATGTCATTCAAACTCACAAATGCACCAACCACATTCCAATCGTGCATAAATCACACATTTTGTGAGCATTTACAAAAAATTGTCTTGGTTTTCTTCGACGACATCTTGATATATAGCAGGACATGGAATGATCATCTACATCATTTGGATGTAGTGTTGAGTATCATAGAGGCATAATCACTTTTACGCAAAGGCTTCCAAGTGTGAGTTCGAAATGATTGAGATACTCTATCTTGGACATGTGATTGGCATTGATGGTGTGAAAGTACACCAAGAAAAGATACAAGAAATTCTAGACCAGCTGCCACCGAAGAACATATCAGAGTTACGAAGCTTCTTGGGTCTGTGCTCTTACTACAAGAGTTTTGTAAGAGGTTTTTCACAACTGGCGTCATCTTTGACAGACCTTACAAATAAAGGTGCATTTCTTTGGTCTGGGGAGGCACAAGTAACATTTGACAAGCTCAAGGAGGTCATGAGCTCATGTCCAATGTTAGCATTGCCAGATTTTACATAGTCGTTTGTCTTGGAGTGTGATGCATCGGGTCAAGGGGTTGGTGTAGTTCTAATGCAGAATCGACATCTGATTGCATACGAGAGTAGAAAGTTGAGTGACATTGAGAGGCTATACTCCACTTATGATAAGGAGATTCTAGCGATTTTTCATGTGCTAGCAAAGTGTGGGCAGTACTTAGTGGGGACTAGATTTGTGGTCAAGACTGATCAAATCAATCTCAAATATTTTCTGGAATAGAAGGACTTGACCAAGCGGCAGCAAAAATGGGTGAGGAAGATTCAAGCGTACAATTTTGATGTGGAGTATATTAAGGGGAAGAAGAATATTGTTGCCGACGCTCTTTCCAAAAAACAAACCCTTTGCTCTCTCATTGAGATTTCAACTAATTGGAAATCTCAATTAGTGGCCAAATACACCAAAAATACTTTTTCCTATGATTTGATTGATGGTCGGATATAGGATGACAAATATGCAGTAGTCGATGATATCATTTATTATAAAAACAAAATTTATCTTGTACAAGGTCGAAGTTGAAGGCTAGGATTTTGAGGGCTATGATACCCCTCTAACAGGACATCCAAGTTTCTTCAAAACTTATTGTCAGATTCGAGAGAGGTTCACCTGGAAAGGATTGAAGGATGATGTGTTGCAACATGTTAGGTAGTACCTAGCTTGTCAACAGAACAAGTCAAAACACACATTCCCTGCAGGTCTTTTGCAGCCATTACTAATACCTAAACAAAAGTGGGAAGGAATATCCAAGGACTTTATCACAGGAATTCCACGTGTTTAGGGGACGGATTGCATATTTGTAGTTGTGGATAGACTGACAAAATATGCCCATTTCTTTGTTGTATCTACTGATTACACCACACTTCAGGTGGCAGAATTATTCTTCAGAGAAGTGTTCAAGTTACATGGACTCCCCAAAATGATTGTCAATGATCGTGACAGCAGATTTTTAAGTATGTTTTGGTAGGAGTTGTTCCGATTGGCAAGTACAGAGTTGACACCGAGCATAAGCTACCATCCTCAAATCGATGGTTAGAAAGAGATAGTAAATAAATGGATTGAGGGCTATCTACGAAATTATGTTTCGGGGCAAAAGCGTGCTTAGATCAAGTGGTTGTATTTAGGGGAGTATTGTTACAATACCTCCTACCACATGTTGATTGGCATGTCCCCCTTCAAGGCCTTATAAAAGTATGACGCCTTATCATTTGTAGATTTGGCCTTTGATGATAGCAAGGTCCCTCGGGCCAAGGAGACAATGCAAAATCATCAAAATATTCTCAAGGAATTGAATGACAATCTCCAACACATGCAGAATCAGCAAAAAATTTATTCCGACATCCACCGAGTTGAGAGATTGTTTGAGGTTGGGGATTTAGTTTTCCTGCACCTACAACCATATTGGCAATCCTCACTGAAGAAAAGTGGTGCAAAAAAACTTAAGCCACATTTTTATGGGACCTATAGGATAGCGAGGAAAATTGGTGAGGTTGCATACAAATTGGAGCTTCCTAAGGGCAGTAAAATTCACGTCTTCCATGTCTCTTCACATCTCCTGAGCTTCCTCCATTTGATGAAGAAGGGAATTTGGTATTAGTTCTTGAAGGTATTGTCGATTGGAGAGAGAGAGGAAGCTAAGAAATAAAGTGATTCGAGAATATCTGATCAAATGGAAAAATTTACTAGTTGAGGATGCAACTTGGGAAGGGGAAGAGATTCTACATCATTCTAATTTGTGATTGCTAGAGGACCAGTAATCCCAAGAAGGGAGGACTGTAATGTCCCTTTCCGCATAATGAATGTTCAAGAGGAAAATTTCTAGCCTTTTCATTCTCAGAGGTTAGAAAATCAAATGTTACTAAGGGAATATGAGAACAATTAAATTTAAGACCAAAAAGCCATAGTTCAATTGATTTTATTTAATTATTCATTATGATTATTGATGGGGCCACTTTTAAGTGAAGACTTATTTATCACTAGGCATCTCATCAAGGGGTTCATTAAATTAAATGCCTAAGTCTTTTATTATTGCAAAAAGGGTGATTTATTAAAATGGAAAATAAGATCTCTTCAAGGAAATCGATGGCTTTTTTGTGAGGTATAAGAATTAGCATCGAAGAAAGGATAAAAGGCTCGATTGGAGTGTGGGAAACATACATAACGCATTTTTGGTATTATTCTCTCAGCCAAACTTTGAAGGAAGAATTCTCCAAGACGAAACCCTTAGACTTGTGATGAATGGGACAAAACCGCCAGTTCATTAGACATTTGCAGCAAACACAGTGCAAAAAATTGATTGAAGAAATCCATCAAGTTGGCCAAGGAAGTTGTAGTTATAATTAGGCAGTCTATAGGAAAATTCATGGACAGATTCATTGAAGATTACTAGGAGCCATTCATGCTAGTCGTGGTTTGTTCAAGAAGGGCGATTTGTCATTAGAAAATCACAGTCATTACTAAGTTTATTGGTCTGCATAGATAAATCTAGTATGTCTTGTAGATTTGTAGTATCTAGGATCAATAAAAGTATCTGAAATTCTTCAATTTTGTTGGATTTATTGTTTCTGAATTTCATTATACATCGATACGGTTACATGCAATAAGTTATCCTTGCTCAAAAATCAAACCTCCTGGAAAATTTTAAACAATATGCACTCATAAAAACATTTAAGCCCCATGCAATAATTTTGAGCTAAGAATATTTTAGGGCTAAGAATATCTCATCTTTAGGGCATCACAAAGATGCATATTTTCAATTTAGATTCTCAAATATGCTATTGAGGTTGGGCCACAAAATGTGGCCCAAGTAGTGACGATTGCGACCCATGCGTGCAAAGTTGCCAGGAAGTTAATTGGCACAATTTACAAACATATTTGGTGGACACTTTATTGTGTGCATGTCATGAATAATGCATTCAAGGGCATGGGAAAGTTTTATTGGATAAAAACAGTTCTAAATAATGCTACAGATGTGCAAATGTTTATCTACAACCATCACATTTTACATGCACTTTTCAAAACCTTCTCTAACAAGGAATTATTGAAACTTGTAAATACTAGATATGTATCGTGTTTCATACTCATGGAGAGGATGCTTGAGTTGCAAGGGGAATTGTAACTAATGGTTATAACAGCTGAATTGAATCAATGGCTTGAGTCCAAGACATAGTAGGGGAAGAGAGCGAAGGATATGGTGAAGACTAATTTTTTTTGGGGTGATAAAAAATATATTGTCTCCATTATTACTCTAGTCTTCAAAGTAATTAGTTATGGGGATTCTAATGCACCTAGCCTCGAAGAGGTGTATTAGTGTATTGATTCTATGCTTAATTAATGAAGGTTGTCATAGTCTTGGAGAGGTGTATTCTAGTTCATTGATTTTATTTAAAGAAATGTAAATGACACTCATAATATAAAAGGTGTAGAAAGAGTGGAAGTAGGTTGTAAATATTATGATATCATGAAGATGAGATCATAATGTAGACAATCTTTTTATTGTTGTATTGTAATATTTGGTAGAGTTTCATTTTTGGGCCTCAAATAGCTACTTGTTGGTAATTCTTAATTTTTGTATTTTTATTTTGTTCAATATAAAAAAAAAAATTACGATTTTATGGATTGGTCTAACAGAAAATGAAATTTAGGCTAGAGCACCATTGTCTACCATCAACTCCTTTCGACCTCAAGACTCAAGCTCCTCACTGATTCTAAGACTTCTTACCAAAACCTTCAAAATAAAATTTCAAACTCATGGACACCTCCAGAAATAAAACAAACTTACCACCATGAGCTGGAGACTATCGACGAGTCATGATATGTGTAAGAGGCCAGTTTTGCCAAAGAACATGGAAGACATAACAAAAAGAAACAAACCATATTAACTGTAATAATATAAAGCCTAGGTCCACAAATATCTAAACCTTCTAGACTTGTAACAAACTTTACTAAGTGAAATCTAGAAAGCTTCCTGTATTCGGTATTCACATGTCTTATTTCCTATGAGTCATTTGTACTCTCAAGTTCACAATTGTAAGGTGTTTTCTCAAGCCAATTAGGATTTGACATGTGCCTTGGTAGTGATGTGGATTAGGGCCCAAGGGAATCAAGAGTAGATCAAGAGTAGACGTGTGGCAAGCTCTCTCAATTGTTACTAGTCCTTTGGTCAATGTACAAAGTTCTTTGGACACAAGGATGTAGATACAATCAGATTTATTAAATGAGTTTAGATTTTTTGTTGTTTATGAATTCATGGCTTTAAGATCTTGGACACAAACTTAATATAAACTTTGACCTAAGTTGCTCCTGGGTCTATCAAAAATATTTTGGACTCGTACAAATATTAAATTATTATTCATAGTGACAATATTTTTCATAGTCAACCAAGATCTAGACTTTACATTTCTCATTGCCTTTTGCAACATAACAATATACTTTCACTAAAAACAAAATATCATTGTTAAAAAATATGCATCAAAGTCATCAAATATTAGAGTACCAATCAAGGAATGAAGGTCCTCTACAATCTTTAAATTTTTCATCATATTCCCTTCTAATCTTTCAATATGAAAATCATCACCAAAAGCAATGAAGCCAACAACAAAAACAATAGAGTATCATCCAAATATCATCGAATGTCCAAAATATTAAGATACAACATAGATGTCACATTAACATGTATCCTTGTTCAATTTATCTTATTCATTGTCATCATCTCAAACACCATTCAACACAGTTGTTAACATGTCATGCATCCTTTTCAATAAATGGTCAAGTTATCATGCATATGTGTCATGTCCCCTCTTCACTGAGGCCAACTTTGGCCCAAAATGAAAAGAATTTATTGGCACTGGACCCATAATTAATAAATAATTATAAAATATAAATAAATAAATAAAATAAAGTAAAAGTATAATCAATAGGTAAAATTTACACTTCAATTTTACAAGTTTGACATCATGATTATCTGGGAAATGTCTATTCAGCCCTCAGAGTGCACATTTGACTATATTCATTAATTAATTGAAAATAAAAAATTCAATATATTTTGATTTTCAATTAAGTACGATCCAATGTACATTCTGCAGACTGGATAGACAATAATCCTATCTGACCAATATAAATGAGAGTAAGAGACATCTTAACTCCAATGCTGGAGAATTTGAATTTTGAATTTTCTAATTATTTTCTAATCTGCAAGTTCTGGACGAAAACCCTAGAATTGCAACCCTCTAAGGTAGGAGGAAAACCTGAAGGTGAATTTACCCTACTTTCAGGACAGCACACAATCACCAGGAGTTGTAAACAGTTTGCAGGAATTCTGGCGGGTTCAAGAAGGACAGCGCACAGTCACTATGATATGGAAACAGTTCGCAGGTATCCTGGCGAGTGCAAAGGTTTAAAGACAGATCGCAGGCCTTATCTGGCAAACTCAAGGAGTGTTGCTCTGAAACTTCATTCCCAGCAGCATCATTTGGAGGCGTCCTCACGGCAAGCCAGACTCGGGAGCCATTGTGCGCCATCAACCTAGATCTGGAGCTATATTTATAATCTGCTATAGTCTGAAAGCCTATAGCATTGACTCAGATTTACCTAAAGCCACAGTAATCCCAGCATAAGGAAATTCGGGCAACATTTCAAATGGTATTAAGATATATTCAGATGATCTGTAAGTGGACTCTTAGGGTAAGATCTCATGGAGGGGGATTCTTAAAAAAATTCAGTGGCTGCTGATGAGATTTTTTAAGAATATTTTTAAGTTGGTGGTCTCATAATTTTAATAGTGCAATTCAGCTTACAAATTTAAGTTCCACAAATTATAATCTATGGAATGAACTGCAGTACTTTAATAAAAATTAATAAATAAATAAAAATTCTCTCATTTTAATTTTCTGATAGGAATTTAAAATTTTAGATGATAGACAAGTGGCAGAAAAATTGATCCCTTGTTCCATAAAAAATAATCCTGAAGTCTACCCATGGGACCACACTCTTAGTCTAGTTCATTAATAATATAAAGTTTCTATAATCCATCAATTAAAAACTTATATACAATCAAATTTAAAAATTGAATAATTACACTCTAGTTCATCTTTACCAACTGATAAACTCTGTTGAAACATAATTTCTATAGATAGTAAGTTTCTCTGAACTATTCAAAATTGTTCAAAAAACCTCAAAAACCTTAAAAGAAGATTATTTCAAAATCATTCTAATATCATTCCAGCTAACTATTTCTATATCTCAATATCAGTCAGTCAAAATACATGAGATACCCATGTCACATTTGACAATCTAGAAGTTATTATATAACAATCCAACAAAACCTTTATTATAATTTTAAGTTTTAAATTTTTTTAATTTTGTCAGTTACAGATTAGCTTTATCAATGAAGGCAACAATAAAAGAAAAAAAAAGACTACCCAAATATCATCGAATGCTCAATAAATGACACATTAGCAAATATTCATGTTCAGTTTATCCTATTCCTTATAATGTTATTATTTGGGACACCATTTAACATATTTGTTAACATGCCATACATCTTTTTCAATAAATGTTCTGATACATCATACATATCACTAGTAAACTAGACAGTAAAATGAATATCTAACTCCCAAATAATTTTTTGGGAAGCAAAACGTTAAGATTTAATAAATTTATACCTAAAACTTAGGGTTTTGAAAAAAATATATATAATTACTATTTTGTAAACCTAACTCCACTATTGCCGATGCTGCCGCTCTTCAATCGTTGCACAGACGGTCCTCGGATCAATGGACAAGAGAAACAAACGCTCTACAGAACAGCAAACAAACGCCTTCAAATCAGTGAACTAGGGCGTGGAAAGGGCAAATGCAAACCAGGCACAATGAATACAACACTCGACCTGGGAATGACTGCCCATCCCACCATTGGCGACCTGTTTGCTTACCTCTACACGTTTGCTCCTTCATTTCTGCACTCCTTCACGGGGAGAAGCAGTCGGACGTTCCCATTTGCTATAATGCGGCGCCCGGCATTTGTCTATGGCTTAGCCCTAACGAGCAACTGTGCTATTATTCCAGATATTCAGATTGTTGTGTATGTCATGGAGTTGATTCTCAAAACAGGTTTGACATTGTCTGTAACGCTCCTAAATATCATGCAAACGATCACTCCCAAATCCGGCGGTTCGATGTTCCGGCAAGCACGTGGAAATTGGAATGCGCTTGTTCAGACAGGCGTGAAAAGGAGAAATACTGCAGTCTTGTGTAACAAGTTTCCTTGGGCGGCTCCGATCATTCCAATGCTCGTCCTCTGCCTCAAATACAATTTACACCCTCGATCTTCCCCTGACACTGTACGAGAGGTTGATGGCTCCAGGGGGGAACGCCCATCGGCATTGGCTACCCAGCCCCAGGAATGCACCGGGGTGGGCATGGCCATTCATCATGTAGAATCCATAATACAGCTGTTGATATTGATTGATGGGACTGCAAAAAACTGTCACGTCACGCACATTATTTGTTGGAGGATTTTTACCTTAGAAAATAGAAAAATGCTGGAGGATTTTTACCTTATAAATTTTTTTTGGGCTTGTGTATAGTGATATTTTATTATTACTGCCCACTAAATTCATATAGCTATATAAGTTTCTAAAAGAGGTGACCCTTACATTAGTTGGTTAATAATTTCATTGGCAATTAAAGCAATTTGGTTTTCTATTTATCACTTTTAAGTGAATGAAAAATATGGAATTATAAACAGGAGGATGTCATATTTTAAATTTTAATCATATATTATAAAAAAATTAATAGTATAATTATGTTTACATGTGTAATTTAAGTAACATTAAAAAAAAATTGATGGAGATATTAAAATTTTAGAATATATTAATAATTATAAATAAAATTATTAAAATGTAAATATAATATTTTTTTTAATTTTCTAAGGTGAAAACAAAACAAAACAATTATAAAATATTGATAGCTTTTCAAAAGTAAAAATTAAAAGTTACTAATTAAAAAAAAAACTTTTCAAATAAAAATAAAGTAAAAAAAATAGATTATTATATAATAAATAAAATTGCTCTAAAGTGATTTCAAATAGATGTTATATTTTTTATATTTTCTAAGGTGAAAACAAAACAAAACAATTATAAAATATTGATAGCTTTTCAAAAGTAAAAATTAAAAGTTACTAATTACAAAAAAAAATACTTTTCAAATAAAAATAAAGTAAAAAAATTAGATTATTATATAATAAATAAAATTGCTCTAAAGTGATTTCAAATAGATGTTATATTTTTTTATATTTTCTAAGGTGAAAACAAAACAAAACAATTATAAAATATTGATAGCTTTTCACAAGTAAAAATTAAAAGTTACTAATTACAAAAAAAATACTTCTCAAATAAAAATAAAGTAAAAAAATTAGATTATTATATAATAAATAAAATTGCTCTAAAGTAGGGGTTGGGGCCCTAGCGGGCTAAATATTTCCTGTTGTAGGATGTTGGTCACGAGGTCTAGTCAGGCGTGTCGCGCACTACAGTTTATTTAAAAAAAAAAAAAAATTGCTCTAAAGTGATTTCAAATAAATGTTTCATTTAATCTATTTTTTTGAAATAGTAAAATTTAAAATTAAAAATTTATTCTAATACATTTTGATAATGAAAAATAATAATTAGTAATAGAAGTTTCAAAGTTAAATAATTTGAAATTAATAATTTATGTTTAAAAATATTTTTTTATGAATAAATGTTTATATATATCTTGCAATATAATATTTCTATTAATACATTTAATCATATAAAATTTCTTTTATTTCAATTTCATATCTATGTTTTTTGCAGTCCCATCAATCAATATCAATCGTATTATGGATGTTGCATGATGCATGGTCATGCCCACTCGGGTGCATTCCTGAGGCTGGGTAGCCAATGCCACGCCGACGTAATTATTTAGTAGGTACTACCATCCTAATTACTTCAATAATTAGATCTAGTTATAATAAATATTAGCATATTTTAGTTTGGTTCTTCATTTCCAATTTTTATTTCATATATTATATTGAAGAGTTAGGGAAATAGCATGTATTTCTTTTATCTAAAAAGCAACAAATCATGTCATGTCGACGTGAGAAAAAATAGAAATTGAATACGAAAAAAACTTTGGTCTGTAACTTGGGTTTTCAAATTAAGGAGCCTAATGTAGGGTTTCACCCGTTCGAGTGGGGGAGGCTCGATCCTCCACAAAAAATTCTTACTCTGCAGTGTACATCTTAGCAGTGGCGGTGCCCTATTGAAGCGTGGGAAGGTCTTCTCTACTCAAAGCAATGGGTCAAATGGCCTGGCACAAACCAAGTTGTTTAAGGAGGTGGTCACAAACGAGAGTGTTGCCTTTCCGGCTGGTGCAAAGTTCATAGTTGAGGCAAGCCGAGGTGATGAAAATGGGGGGAACAGAGGAGGAAAGTGCGCCCTAACCCACCTAGAATGGATATTTTCTCTCCAAATGAAGAACTCTAAGGTTTTGTTTGAAGAAGATAACAAGTTAAAAAACATAGGGATTTTCTTGGTTGTCGTGGATATTAATAAAATCCCAGCGAGGAGATACATGGATGCTTTGATGTCGGATGTGTGGGGGAAAAATCTGGGAATCTTCTTTTCATTCTGTAGAATGATTCAAAAAGGCCTTTATGTGGTCTTTCTCAGAAGCCGTGAAATGCAAACTAGGGTTTTGAGCAAACAATTTTGGAGCGTCAAGAAAAACATATTTAGGGCAATGGCCCGATCACTAGATGCCATCAATGAAGCAATCTTGGCCTTATCCTGCCCTAGATACATTGTCAGTAAAAATGTTCCTCCCAGAATCTAGAATTTCATCCCATTATTGTTCGAGCCATATGGACGGGTTCTAGAAATTGATAATGTGAAAACCGCACTCCCCCACACTAATGCTAGGGTTTTAGTTTCTTTAAACCCCGGGGTTGACATTTTGGACATTCTAAGACTAAACCTAGGGTTTGCATGCATGGATTGTGCTCTTGAAATGCTCAGGGGTTTAAACTCATGTTACCTATGCAGAGAAGAAGGGCACCTAAGAAATAGTTGCCTTCTTATTAGAAACAAAAAATGTGCCTCAAAAACCCTTGGCTGACAGTATTGTTGAGGAGCAAATCCGCCTATATCCAAGGGTCGAATGGCCGGTGATGGCATCTCCGAGGTCGTGGGTGGTCTTGATAATAGGAATAATAAAAAGTATTCTAGCCATGGTAACTCAAACAATTCATTCAATGAGAAAATTGAGAATGGCGTCATTACCCAAGAGCCAACAACTGAAAAACCTTAAGTAGCAAATAAAACAATGGAAAATAATGAAAGAATACAAAAAGCCATGGAAACCAGAAATTATGAAATAAACATTGCAAGAGGATTTGCAGAAGTCAATAATGAAAACTTGGGTGGGTTAACTGAAGTTGTTGAAACCCCACAAGATTTTACAAATAATGACATTTCAACCGAAGTGGACTCCCTAATGGGGGATGGGTTTTCTAACTTCTCTTAATTCTCTGAGGAGGTAGAGCAGGACTCCTCTAGAAACATGGAAACTAATAATGAGATTCAATCGCATAACAGGGACCCACGCCCTCTAATAAAAAATGGGTTGATTGAAACCCCCGACTCTCCTATCAATCTACCTCATGTCAGCAGTGAAACTCAAGCATGAAAGAATGCTCAACAACTTGCCCTAGAAAAACTAATATCGTTGGGCAAGGAGAATGGGGTCACCTGCAATACTAGTCCCAGAGAACAAACATACAACATGAGAGGTTTTGAGCTGCTTAAGTCCAAAGAGAATATAAACGAAGCCAAGAGTGATAATGCAGGCCTAATTAAAGTGAAGGATATTGTCTCAGCCTTTGAAACCAAGGTCCTACCTATTGATGCACATCATAGTATCACCAATGGACTAGTTGTAGGCCAATCTATTGATGCAAGGTATCTAAAAATGAAGGTCGGCCTCATTGACAGTTACAATCAATCCACCGATGGTGCTGAGGTGGGTATGGGCGAGGGGGGCGTTGGTGTTAGAGGGGGAGGGGATAAGGAGGTATTAATCATGGATGAAGTCAATTTGGCTTATACCATGCCTTCCACCCCTGCTTCTACTAAGGTGGTAAAGGAAGGTGATCCCAACCCATCTAACAAACAGAGCCCTAGCAAGCCAAGAAAAGAAGAAGGAACCATAATTCCAATTGGGAAGGGTAACCTGAAAAAAACCAAGAGAAAAAAATTGAGTGCGGTTATTGCAAGCCCGGTGGCTAAAAGGGTGGCGACTAATTCCAAGGTGCCTAAATGTTTCGATGCCTTCAGGCATGGAAAAGACACTACTCCACCAACTGGACTTGATGGCCCTTAGTTTTATTTCTTGGAATGTGTGGGGATTAAAGTCCCCCAACAAGAAGCATGTGGTAAGAAGATTCATTGGACAATGCAAAAGCAAAGATGTGGTTCTACTTCAAGAGCTCAAATCAACAGGCTTCTCACTTGAAACTAGTCTTAGGTGCATTTGGAAGGATGCCACTCACTTTGTTACTCGCCATGAGAGGGGTAAAGGTGGGGCTGCCATCCTCAGCTCCAATAAATGGAGCCACTTTGTTTCCAATTCAGGGACCTCCCCTTGCAACAGGGCGGTTTGAATCAAGCTGGTTATAGAAGAAAAAACTAGATTAACTTCAATAATATAAAGCCTAGGTCCACAAATATCTAAACCTTCTAGACTTGTAACAGACTTTACTAAGTGAAATCTAGAAAGCTTCCTGCATTCAGTATTCACATGTCTTATTTCCTATGAGTCATTTGTACTCTCAAGTTCACAATTGTAAGGTGTTTTCTCAAGCCAATTAGGATTTGGCATGTGCCTTGGTAGTGATGTGGATTAGGGCCAAAGGGAATCAAGAGTAGATCAAGAATAGACGTGTGGCAAGCTCTATCAATTGTTACTAGTCCTTTGGTCAATGTACAAAGTTCTTTGGACACAAGGATACAATCAGATTGATCAAATGAGTTTGGATTTGTTGTTGTTTATGAATTCATGGCTTTAAGATCTTGGAGACAAACTTAATACAAACTTTGACCTAAGTTGCTCCAGGGTTGATCAAAAAATTTGGACTCGTACAAATATTAAATTATTATTCATAGTGATAATATTTTTTAGTCAACCAAGATCTAGATTTTAAATTTCTCATTGTCAACATATCAATATATTTTTACTAAAAACTAAATATCATTGTTAAAAATATGCATCAAAGTCATCAAATATTAGAGTAACAATCGAGGAATGCGGGCCATCTATAATATTTAAAATTTTCATCATATTCCCTTCTAATCTTTCAATATGAAAATCATCACCAAAAGCAATGAAGCCAACAACAAAAACAATAGAGGATCATCCAAATATCATTGAATATACAAAATATAAGATACAACATAGATGCCACATTAACATGTATCCTTGTTCAATTTATCTTATTCATTGTCATCATCTCAAATACTATTCAACACAATTGTTAACATGATGTGCATCCTTTTCAATAAATAGTCAATTTATCATGCATATGTGTCATGTCCCCTCTTCATGAGGCCAACTTTGGCCCAAAATGAAAAGAATTTATTAGCACTGGTCCCATAATTAATAAATAATTATAACATATAAATAAATAAAATAAAGTAAAAATACAATCAATAGATAAAATTTAAAATTCAATTTTGCAAGTTTGACATCGTGATTATTGGACCATTGCCCAAATGTCTATTCAACCATCAGAATGCACATTTAACTATATTTATTAATTAATTGAAAATAAAAAAATCCAATATATTTTCATTTTCAATTAAATACAATCCAAAGTACATTCGGAAGACTGGATAGACAATTATCCTATCTGACCAGTATAAATGAGAGTAAGAGACATCTTAACTCAAATGTTGAAGAATTTGAATTTTGAATTTTCTAATTATTTTCAGTCTGCAAGTTCTGGACGAAAACCCTAGAATTGCAACCCTCTACGGTAGCAGGAAAACCTGAAGGTGAATTTCCCCTACTTTCAGGACAGCACACAATAACCAAGAGTTGTAAACAGTTCGCAGGAATTCTGGCGGATTCAAGGAGGACAGCGCACAGTCACTATGATCTGGAAACAGTTCGCAGGTATCCTGGCGAGTTCAAAGGTTTAAAGGCAGATCGCAGGCCTTATCTGGCAAACTCAAGCAGTGCTATTCTGAAACTTCATTCCCAGCAGCATCATTTGGAGAAGTACAGCCAACCACCTGGGCGGCGTCCTCACGGCAGGCCAGACTCAGAAGCCATTGAGCGCCATCAACCTAGATCTGGAGCTATATTTATAATCTGCTATAGTCTGAAAGCCTACAGCATTGACTCAGATCTACCTAAAGCCACAGTAATCCTAGCATAAGAAAATTCAGGCAACATTTCAAATGGTATTAAGATATATTGAGATGATCGGTAAGTGGACTCTTAGGGTAAGATTTCATGGAGGGGGATTCTTAAAAAATAATTGTGGGTGTTGGTGAGATTTTTTAGGAATATTTTAAAGTTCGTGGACTCATAATTTTAGTAGTGCAATTCAGCTTACCAAAATTTATAATTTATGGAATGAACTACAACGCTTTAATAAAAATTAATAAATAAATAAAATTTCTCTCATTTTAATTTTCTACAAATTTAAAATTTTAGATGATATACAAGTGGCGGAAAGAATTCCTAAGCTTTAAGGGCAATTTCTAGTCCCAACTCAATTTCACCAGCTAAAAGTAGGGGCTCCTCCCTATTTTTTAAGAAAAGGTTCCAATTAATTTTGGCTAGCAGCCACTACTCAACTTATTTAGGAGTTATTTGTGGAGCTAATGGCCCCATGAATTCTTAATTTTTCTGCTTATTTTTAAGCAGCCAGCTTAAATTTGTATTAATAGTATTAATAATAATTTGTACAATAAAAAATTAGAAAAAGAAAAATGAAATCAAATATTAAAAAAGAGGGAAAGAAATTTGTGGGGCCACGTAGATTTTTAGCAATATGCAGTTGCTACTTATTTCCAGCCCCCCCTCTTTTTCCACAGCTTATTTTCAATTCCCAAACAGTAGCTACTCCATTAAAATGGGAAAAAATTCCAAATTATCATTTCCTTATAATAAAATTTATGCATGGGAACACACCTGCTGCTTAAATTTAATCAGAAAATGGAGTTAAGCAGCCGCATGGAGACATGAGTAGTCTAGTTCATTAATAATATAAAGTTTCTACATTCCATCAATAAAAAACTTATAAACAATCAAATTTAAAAATAGCATAATTACAGTGTAGTTCATCTTTACCAACTGATAAACTCTGTTGAAACATAATTCAATCATGTTGGAAAATTACATTTAAATGTTACTGTGATTAAAGTCAAAATGTGGCTGCTAAGCGTGATGCTGTTCAATATCTAAATTATCATTTGAAATTTAATGGCCTAAATCATCATTGTCAATCAATACTCTTGATAAATCAAGACAAACAAATGGATATCAACTCTCAAACAGTTACTTACAGAACTTTTTATCAAATTATAAAGTAGTGCAAGCAATACTATGACACTTTATTTCTATAGATAATAAGTTTCTTTGAACTATTCAAAATTGTTCAAAAAAATCCTCAAAAACTTTAAAGAAGATTATTTCAAAATAATTCTAATATCATTCCAGCTATCTCAATATCAGTAAGTCAAAATACATGAGATACCCATGTCACATTTGACAATCTAGAAGTTATCATATAACACAATCCAACAAAACCTTTATCATAATTTTAAGTTTTAAATTTTTTAATTTTGTCAGTTACAGATTAGCTTTATCAATGAAGGCAGCAATAAAAGGCAACAATAAAAGGAAAAAAGAGAGACTGCCCAAATATCATCGAATGCTCAATAAATGACACATTATCATATATTTGTGTTCAGTTTATCCTGTTCCTTATAATGTTATTATTTGGGACACCATTTAACATATTTATTAACATGCCATACATCTTTTTCAATAAATGTTCTGATATATCATACATATCACTAGTAATCTAAGACGGTATAATGAAAAGCTAACTCCCAAATAAATTTTTGGGAAGCAAAACGTTACGCTTTAATAAATTTATACCTAAAACTTAGGGTTTTGAAAAAAAAAAAACAGTTACTATTTTGTAAACCTACCTCCACTATTGCCGATGACGCCGCTCTTCAATCGTTGCACAGACGGTCCTCGGATCAATGGACGAGAAACAAACACTCTACAGAGCAGCGAACAAACGCCTTCAAATCAGTGAACTAGGGAGTGGAAAGGGCAAATGCAAACCAGGCACAATGAATACAACACTCGACCTGGAAATGACTGCCCATCCCACCATTGGCGACCTGTTTGCTTACCTCTACACGTTTGCTCCTCCATTTCTGCACTCCTTCACGGGGAGAAGCAGTCGGACGTTCCCATTCGCTATAATGCAGCGCCCGGCATTTGCCTATGGCTAAGCCATAACAAGCAACTGTGCTATTATTCCAGATATTCAGATTGTTATGGATGTCATGGAGACGATTCTCAAAATAGGTTTAACATTGTCTGTAACGCTGCTAAATATCATACAAACGATCACTCCCAAATCCGGCGGTCCGATGTTCCGGCAAGCACGTGGAAATTGGAATGCACTTGTTCAGGCAGGCGTGAAATTGGAGAAATACTGCAGTCTTGTGTAACAAGTTTCCTTGGGCGGCTCCGATCATTCCAATGCTCGTCCTCTGCCTCAAATACAATTTACACCCTCGATCCTCACCTGACACTGTACGAGAGGTTGATGGCTCCCAGTGGGGAACGCCCATCGACGTAATTATTTAGTAGCTACTACCACCCAATTACTTCAATAATTAGATCTAATTATAACTAGCGATTGCACCTATGGTGTGCAATGGGTTGCGCGGATTAATTGAATGGATATATTTTTTTTATTGTAGACATATTATTAAATGAAATAATATTTGTAGATTTTGAGATAATTTAAAAAGGTAACAAATGAAATAAATTAAATACAAATGAGTATTTGTTTTATTTGATTATTTATAGGCATATTGATTGAATTAGAACAATATGTATGTAACATATTAAAAAAACCTATTAAAAAACTTAAATGGAAATAGTATGGAAATAAAGCGGAACTTAAATTAATGAGATAAAAAAATGTAGAATAAGGATATATATACAATGATGAAAATGAAGTGTTTTTGTTTAATTTGCATTACAAGTATGTCTGCAATTGAGTACAATGGTATAGCAATATTGTAACACGGTCACATTGAACTCCAATTTATCTCTAACAAACAAAAGATATACTTAGTATTTAAAAAACAACTAATAGAAAGGAGAATGTTGAAGTTGGAATCCATGAAAACTTATTAGTTACCTTTGGTTTGGTAGTTTGTAGGTGTTAGACAATGAGAACATAGTGTAAATGAGCAATGATAGGAGCCTGTTGTAAGTAAGAAGAGAGATATAATTTACAACAAATAGTATGTAAAAAATAATTAATAGAAAGGAGAATGTTCAAGTTGAATTACATTAAAAATTATTAGTTACCTTTGGTTGAGTAGTTTGTAGGTGTATGACAATGACAGCATAGTGTAAATGAGCAACGATAGGAGCCTATAGTAAGTAAGAAGAGAAATATAATTTAGAACAATAAACGATATAAATATTGTAGTGAAGCAAATAAGAAAGTGACATACCTGTAGTGGTTCAAACACACTTTAAGTGTTTGAGGAGTTTGTATTTGAAAAAGAAGTGTGTGATGACACTTGAAAGCATGAACCCTTTGCAACATCACTGCTAAGACATTTACGATTTAGATGCATTCAATCATTGGGCAACTGTAGGGGAATGATATTAACCATTAAAACCATGAACTTGAGTCTGAAATTTAAGCACAAAAGAACTGTGCGCATGCCTATAGAAACACACTGAAAACTAAAAACTATAGAAGAGTCAATGGTTCAGATATCATTTATTAGGCCTTTTTACTACAAAACCATTAGCTACTTTGGACTGGTAAGACTGAGTTGATAGAGATAAATGAGATTATGTCAATGTGATATGAACATAATAGTCACCTATACATACAAGCAATAATCTCCAAGAAAATGTTAATTTCAAGTTTTATGAAAGATATATTTAGTCCATTCTGGTTTCATTTTAAGGTAGAATTTATAATCCTTCTTTGTTTTCTTTTATCTTTTTCTTGTATTCTCATTGGCATCTTTTAGCCTTTTACATTGGGCTAAATTTATAATATGATTTAACTTTTTCTTTCATCTCAATATTGAATTATGAAATTTAATTTGAAACATTAATGTAAAAAATCTGCATAGTTTTTCTAGTAGTTATTCTTGGATTTTATTTGAAAAAATCTAAAAATGAAAGAATTGATTATTTGTTTTATTTGATTATTTGTAGACATATTGGTTGAAATAGAATAATATGTATTTAACATATTAAAAGTACACATTAAAACAATTAAATGGAAATTGTATAGAAATAAAGAGGAACTTAATTTTTTGAGATTTTAAAATGTAGATTAAGGATATATATACACTGATGAAATTAAAGTGTTTGTATAGAATGTTTAATTTGCATTACAAGTATGTCTACAATCAAGTACATTGTTATAGTGATATTGTAACACAATCACATTGAACTCCATTGTATCTGTAATAAACAAAAGATATATTTAGTATTTAAGAAACAACTAATAGAAAGGAGAATGTTGAAGTTGAATTTCATTAAAAATTATTAGTTACCTTTGGTTGAGTAGTTTGTAGATGGTAGACAATGAGAGCATAGTGTAAGTGAGCAATGCTAGGAGCCTGTAGTAAGTAAGAAGAGAGATATAATTTACAATAAATAAACTATATAAATATTAGTAGTGAAGCAAATAAGAAAATGCCATACCTGTAGTGGTTCAAATGCACTTTAAGTGTCTGAGGAGTTTGAATCTGACATTACTTTCAATTGGTTCTCTTCGCTTTTTTAGCGAGCAACATATGGGCTTTGTTGCATGTGTGCATATCATTGGAATGTGAAGGTTGGTTGTATGTGAAGACTTGTAGATTGGGAATTATTGAAATAGTTGTGAATGTTAGGCCTTGTCGGTCTATGTTTCCAATGTCGATTGTGGCCCGTGGAAGTGTTAGTCCTTGTGACTTGTGCATTGTCAATGCCCATGCCATTTTAAGTGGAATTTGACAGCGAAGCCCATGGCTAAGAGGGGTTATTGGAACATTATTTGGATTGTAATGGTCCCAAGGTGGTCCAATGTAATGCTTGAAATCAACAACAACAAACAAGGGCAGTTTAGGTAGTTTTTCACCCTCATTGTATACAATTGCTTTTACTTGACTAAGTGCACCATTGACAAGCCCTATTTTGACCCATATATTTGAGCATAACATGACTTCTTGGCCAATGGATAAAAAAATATGAGCTTGAAGTTGTTTTTCATCTGGATTTGTGTATGTTGTTCCCCTAAGTTGCTCTATAGTGGAAAGTGCAACCGGTGTTGTCAAAGACAACAACATACATTTGTTGTGTAGTAACACCAATTCATTCGTTGCAAATAGATGTATGATAGAAAAGAAAACAAAGTTTTTTGTAGAATTGAGCAATGAACTTGAGCATGACATTAGAACCTACCAATCTTCTTGTGTAGGCTCTGCATTCCATAGATTGGAGAGAAGTGCATGAAAAGTAATTTGGGAAGGATCATCAACAATCTGTCAAAATATTTTTGTCAAAGTTACCACTGTTGTGAAGTTGTTCCAGAGAATCCCACCATAGGAGGTAGAAGCATACATTGAGATATCTTTAACTGGTGGCAGTTGTCCCAAGTCACCAAAGAGAATAATTGAACTCCCTCCAAAGGGCAGGTGGTTGTGGATGGGGAATGCTTCTTGTAGTCTCATGTCAATGCATTCAAGCAACTTTGGACCAATGAAACTCATCTCATCTATTAAAATGTACCTAATAAAGTACATGCTTTATTGGAAAGTTGCAAGTGTTTTCCCTTGCAGGGGGGCCATTTCTTTTATTGGAATGCGAGCAAAATGAATTGTTGATGTTTGAATGTTGAATGCAGCAACTCCGGTAGTTGCAAGAAGTAGTAATGGAGACTTGTGAATCAGAGCTAAGCTCATGAGGGAAAACCTTATTTTTTTATGAGGTGTGACTTTCTAGCTCTTGCAGTTCCTTGAACAATTAGCTTTAGTGGTGCTTGCAATGGAAGAGTGGTTAGATAGGACCAAATTATATCGAATGCTTGTAGTTGCTGAGTAGAGAAAGTAGTATGAGTGTGTTCATTGAGAAGCTGGTGCACTTGAAAGGTTGGTCGATTAGAGTCTACGAAAGTAGTAGAAAAATGCATTTGTAGTGGGGTGAGATTGCTATGTTGCCATTCATGGTGCATGCCAATGTCACATCGACCAAGCATGTCTAGTGCATCAAGTTGTATAGGAAGGTATGGGTACAAACTTGAGAGAACTTGCCATTCTTCAGGGTTGTGTACTTGCAACATATCATCTCTGCTTGAGTTGCTGCTTGAATTCGATGCTTTGATTTGAGTTGGATGTGTGTGGTATACATTCCATGCCTTGTATGTAGAAGAGAACCTTTCCCATTGTGATAAAATTTGATGTTCAAAGGACCCAAAATCAATGTGTTCAAAGGACCCAATATCAATGTCAATATTCCAAAAGGGGTGGTATAAAATTAGTTCACTCCAACAAAACTCATGAAAGCTTTTGTATTCTCTTGTAGGGATGCTTGTGAACCTAGGTGAGACTCGAACAGTTGCTTTTTGGGGGCGCTGCTTCCATTGCTCATAATTTTGAGATGCTTTAAAGGTCCATTTTTGGGTCAGTTCAATGAGGGGCAATGCCTCTAGCTGAATGGGGCGAGCCATGTAGGCAACAATGTATGTAGGTGATGTGGTAACTGATATGGATCAGATCAATACACGTTGAAATTTTTGGTGGTTAACATTTAAAGACACAAATGTCTTACTGCATATGGAGAGGGGTAATTTTAGTAGAAGGTGGCAAGTTTCTTGAGCACTAATATCATGATTGACAAGGCTATCAGTAAGCAATTTTCTAAAAGTTATTGGGGCAAGCATTTCTGATAGTAAATTGGTTGAGATTTGAGATAACATGGCATTATAGGTTTCAGATTTGTGCTCAGCTTTTGCTACATATTTTGTAATATATTTGAGGACAACATATATTGACAGTACAGGCTAGAAATCTATATTAGCCCTCCAAATAGATAGGATAGATGGGTTGCGGAGGTTCAAGCGATCATCATTGTGAGTTGGTGTGTGCTTTGGCGATCGGTCTCGTCATTTGAAAAACTTGACTTATCTTGCATGGACCATGGTGCTTTATAGCGACATACAGTAGATCCTCCTAAGACATGTTAGCAAACCACACTTTGTGTGTCGTTCAACACAGTTGACCAATTCACAATAGTTAGTTGAAGGGTCACATGACAAGATCCTTGTTTTATCCAACAAACAAGGATCATCAAGAACAGAGCAGTGAATTGTTTGGCTTCTCAAATGGAGGCTACATGGGTTCCAAGCTGAGACATATATTATCCATGTAATCAAGTGCATTTTGTACAGACTGAGTATTATTCCATTCTAATCTACTAACATCAAGTGCTTCTTTGAGCCATAGAAAACCATGGATGTGTGCAGATCCTCTGTGTTGCCATCCACACCTATGAAAAAATGATATTTAACAAACTTTTAAGGTAAGAGTCTATTGTAAAAAATGAAGTGATGATTTCTAGTAAACAATCAAAGTACGCATGTATTACATACGAAAAGGGGAAAGAAAGGTTTTACCTATACCAATATTCAAAGCACCAAGAAGTTTTTCCAAGACCTTCTCCCCAAATGCAGTAAACCTGTGGTGCATGTAGATTGCGGCAAGGTGTGGATTTTGTACTATGTTTTGGATCCCCCATGTAGAAGCCATTGAAGGATTTGTAGGAGGCTTGGTAGGCATTACAGTATGCAAGTCTGGCCATTTTGTATCTGCTACACTAAGGGTGAAGAAGAGTGAGGGGCAACCAATTTGAATGACCATGTCAGAAAGTTCCCATCCCTATTGGGTCCAAAATGGATGAGTTCCACAAATTGACGAGCTAAATCACATGAATTGATTTGCAAGTGTGTCATCTGACATGTCCTTAAATCTTTGGTGCAGGTCAAAGACTATCGAGGGCAGGTAACCATTGAGATGTTTGTTGAGAAATACAGATGAGGTTGCTTGGCTACGATGGCACATAATAATATTTAGTATGAAGTACCTAAATCAAGGGTGCTAGCCAAACCAATTATCATGGTACCTTAGGAGATGGAGAGCTTATTCATGTAGTTTAATATCTTTGATACGTTATTGCTTGAATGCAGCTTTTCCTTTTGGGAACAATGTGGGGAATGCCATAGAAAATAATCCTTCAGTGGTGTATTCATTTATAGGAGATGGAGAAATGGGTGGCCATGCAATTATTGGTGTTGGTTGTCTGACACCTAGTTGAAGCAAGGAGCGCACTTCTTCGACCTCAATACGTGCATGTGGGAGATTTGACACAAAGGATGTTGTTGGAAAGAAGCTTTGTTCATCGGGGTCGTATTCTCTATTGCTTGTTTCCTCAAAGCCTGTATTTGTGGTACTAGGATTTGAAGATGTTACATTAATAAGGTTTGAGACATCAGTAGAAAACTCTAGCAAAGTGGATAATGCAAGCTCATCTACATGGACATCCTTGTAGTATGGGTCATTGCACATCTTATATTTAAGTGCCCTGTGAACACATGCTCTACTAACATGGAAGCTATATGGTTGTTGGCCGATCTGTTCCCTGTTAACTATTAGTATATCAAGATCATGAATATGCCTCGGCAAGTAGGATGCAACTGTAGATATATCTTGAGGAAATCAAATAGTGTGGCCATTGTATTTTAGTGTCCCCCCCTTGCATAGGTAACTTGAAGAATTGGGCTTACTTTGGCTATTAACATCTCCTCAACTTGGGATAGAATTTGTAAGCATTTGAGTTGCTCACCAGGGTCCATGTTATTCCAGTTTGAGAATCAATGGTCATTCTTTTTAGATGTGCATCTATGACAAGTAGGTATTCCATTTGACTGTCTAGTTTTGATTCCTATATATCTCTCCATGCAAACCATACAAGTTGACATTTTTGATATGCTATCTAACTTAGAGCGAAAGTTTTTTCTAGCAGAGAAAAACTCAAGTGGGAAGAGTAGCGAAGGGGGCATTTGGATAACTATGTCGAGATGAACTATGTTTTGCAAGGGAGGTGCAATTCTATGAAGGTTGGGTATGGCAAGAGGAGGATACAATCATATGAAAGAATCAAAGTTGGGATAATGAGATTTAAAGCATATTATTTTCTCAATCTGTTTGAATTACTTAAATCAGTAATATAATAATAATTTAAAAGGGAAATTAGATTTAATGAAATAAGAAAATTTACAACAAAATACTTTTCTTATATTTAAAGCTAACTATTGTATTATTCTTTGTGAATTGTAGGATATTATGTGATCAAATGTATCTACGGATAGAAATATTTCCTTAGGGGATCTTGTGCAACAATATATATGATATATAACACTTGTTGAATTTTAATGCATGTGAGGATTAGTTAGCTTGGTATCTTTATGAATGGTCGTAAAGGATTTATAGCAATCTTCCAGCTATACATATAGACTATGAAAATAGGTGAGACCATAATTCTTCACATATGTACACGTAGATCACTCACCCCTTTTTAATAAGAAATGCTCTGAATTGCATCAAAGCTAGTACATAAACTATACATGGATTTGCTTCAAAGTTGTACCATATTATTTGATGTGAAAGAAAATGTATGCTATGGAAGTAGGCACTAGCCTTACGTTGGACCTACATCACTTAATTCCTAACAATAATCTTATCCCACAATTAATATGCATCGGTGTGAAAGGTTGAAAATAACACATGTAGAGCACCTCCAGCTACGCAGTGGCCCTTGGGAATGCACTGAAGCCAATAAATTTATGTGATGTAGCTTTTGCACAACTCATAATCTACCTTTTCATAAATAATTGAGATGAATCAATGCCATAGGGTAAAATCTACACCATCGAAGGCCATCCTCCAGAGTGCCTGCAAGCTACGTAGCCAAATTTCATAGTTTGTCCCTAAATAGATAGAAAAACATAAATATGGAGGTAACCTAGGCGCTATGTTAAAAGAACATTGAAATGAAATGAAATGAAAAATTTTAATGACGTCCACAAGGCCAAAGAAGCCTATGGGACCTAAGAGCAGCACAAGATCCTCCCACAAAAAGGCCCTAAACAGATTGAAAACTTTGATCGAGATCAGCCCTTCTACAGTGAATTTTGATGATGAAGTTTGCAGTTTTGTCTAACCTTGATTCTTCAAACAGGGTATTGTAATTATCAACCTGCACGATGTCCCCATAACTTGCCCGAATGTCTTTATACGCTGAGCACTCCAAGGTGAAATGCCATTTCATCTCCACCAACCCATGTTACAAAATCGACATTTTCTATTTTCCCACTCCTCTTTAGGAACCACCCACCTGCCTGTTTCACACCTAAGATGGTGTGAACTAGTACACAATTGAGCTATCAACATTTTTGCTTTCCATTTGATATTCGCTCCTATATAGGCCTTTTCTTCATGGTCCCTTGTGGGATTGAATTCTTTAATATAATAATCCTTTTTACGCCCTATTTTTTCATCCATATAGCATATTTAAATTTTTCTCTCACATATTTTTTTATTTCTTCATTTGTGTTTGGGAACTCATGCATCTCAACATCCCACTTTTTCATCCATTTGACATTTTGTTTCATCTAGGTGTTCTTTCTTCTAGTTAGCTCTTCTTTCATGATTAACTTAGGACAACGATGACTCTCCATATTCTGAACCCTCTTTAGGTAGCTTAATAACTGGATCATTGTTGAGGCCTCCAAGGGAAAAGTACCAGTCTCCACCAATAAAATCTCATAAGGCACTGCAGTCTTAAGCTTGAGGCTGCTTATAATTAGATGTTTTTGTATTCTTTCCACTTGTCTCCATTTCTAGTCTGACATATTGCTGCCCCAAATTTCACACCCATATAGAATCACCGAAGTGACAAGAAGCCCAAAAAGCGTTCTTTTAGTTTTCCAATCCCATAATTCAGCATTTCTTTATCTATTTTGCATAATGTATAACACTTTCTAGCCTCCCTAAATTCTTTTTTCTCTACATGTTTCCCATCTGAGTTTGTTGTGAAAATCAAGCCCAAGGTACTTGTACTCGTCCATTGTTTCCAATGGCCTACTTTCAAAGAGAAATTCAATTTGTTGTTTTTTTCTTTGCAATGAGAAGATCATTATTTTGGTTTTGCTAGTGTTCACTTGCATCCCAACTTCTTGAAAAAATGTTTCAAGACCCTTCAAATGCTTTCTCAAATCAAGCACAGTTTTAGCAATTAATATGAGATCATCAGCATATAAGAGAAACTTTATTACAAAGTTGGCCAAATGAATGCCTTTCCCACCAACCTTGTCTAACCATTCTTCCAACTTATCAATGTAAATCCCAAATAACGTTGGGGAAAGTGGGCAACCTTGCTTGACACCAACATCGCTGCCAAAGGATTCTGACATACCATCATTGGTTCTAATTTTAGCTTTGACCTGCTCGTAGAGCCTATGAACAGCTACCCTAAGCTCATGCGGAACTCCCAAATCCTCCATTCTCTTCCATAACTTACCCCGTGGAACTGTGTCAAAGGCTTTTTTAAAGTCAACAAAGCAGCAATAAGCTTCATCACCTTGAACATCCCAAATTTTCTCAATCAAGAATCTAAGGGTAACTCCATGGTCAATAGTGGAATATTTGGGCCTAAAACCAGCCTGTCCCTTAGCCCTTTTTCCCTCTTTTTCAGCCCAATTGCTAATCCTACGCTCAATCATGCTTCCAAAAAGTTTTCCTAGAAGAGGATTAATCATAATAGTGTGGTAGTTTGATGGGTTATTTATGTCACCACTTTTGTGCAAGGGGATAACAACACTAGTGGTCCATCCTTCTGAGAAGCCTTCTTGAATAACCCTATTGAAAATACCCCTGATACAAGGTGCAAGGACCTCGATACCCCACTTTAAATGCTTTGCTTCCAGCCCATCAATATCTTGTGCTTTCCCTCCTTCCAACCTTCTTATGCCTTAACTAATATCTTCTACGGTGAACAGTTCAATGGCTGTGTTGATTATTGGAGGTCTATGTTTATCCTACTCACGCTCATAAAGCATTTTTGCATAGTCTAGCCATTACGGGCTTGTAATATTATTTTCCATTTGTTTTCTTTTCTGCTGTAGCTCCTTCCAAAAAATTTTGGGGTTGTTCTTTCCAAGGGTGATCAACTCCAATCTTCTTGTCCTTACATATTTTTCTTTTTTACTTTGTATCACCCTTTCATACTCTTTCTTGTTTTCTATTGTCATTCCCTCCCCATGGAGTTTCCTTTTTGTTAACTCGCACTCTTCATCGAACCACGGGTGTGCTGGGAAAGTATTTGTATTTCCTCTCTTGGGTCTACTCCTCTTACAATCATCCAAAGCTTTGTGTACTAGAGGAATCGATGTGTTCTTGTTTATTGAGTGTTGCTTTATGTAATATGATTTTTTTCCAGATTCCTGAAAGATATTTTTGAGGGTATCCTTGAAGATTTTCTAATTTTCTTGAGTCATGAGAATCCTTCCCTGCGAGGTGCTTTCTTCTTCCAGATAAGGTCTTGTCCCCTTGCTGCTTGATTATGTGGATGTCAAGTTTTACATATATTGGATTGTGATATGATTTCAACTCTATTGGACATTTACCAATCACTAGCTCCATTATCCTTATTGTATAGTTACGAGATAGAATGACATAATCCACCACACTTTGTCCATTTGAGGTCTTACAAGTGATGTTGCCCGATCTCAGCCATGATCTCATACCATTGCATATTACCAAGTTGAATAAATTGCATACTCCCAACAATTCTGCCCCAAAGTGAGTGACACTACATTTATTATCTTGAGAGGTCTGTTCCCAAAGTTGATGGTTCTCTTCTTCCAACCATAGCGGATCATCTTTCTCTTTATCTTTGCTTTTCAAGTTAAGAGCTTGAGTGTTAGCTGTCCTAGCATTAAAATCACCTATTAATATAACTTCTCCCATAGTGTTAAACATTGAAATGTCTTTTTTGAGAGAGGAAAAGGGATCTTCACGATCTAGACACCTTTTCTTATAAGATTTGGAGCCTTCTGGGGCAAAGTAGCAAGCAACCAATCTAATTGTAGTCTGATTTTCTATTATTTTTAACCATATGTACTGTTTGTTTGGATCTTCTTTCTCCACTTTTATATTTTTGTCCAATGATTCTTTGATTAGGACTGCAACTCCACCATGACCTTTTCCATTCTCCGTTCTCTCATTCCAATTTGAGACCTTTTTATATCCTTCAAAATCTAGAATTTTACACCCTTCATGCTCATGAGTCTCAATAAGGATAATAATGTCTTTTCCAACTGCTATGGGCCCTAAACCAGGTCCTCTTCTCCAAGGATAACCTCTCCAATTCCAACTTACTATAGATAAATATTCCTGGGGGGCCCCGAGTTCCTATTTTTGATGTGTAACTCTATCACTGACTTGAGCCTTACCATTTTGCAACCAAGCCCATTTACCTTCACTTCTTGTTGTGTTGTGGTTAGGTCCTCATCAAGGTAGATTTGTGTACCTTTAAGGAACCTCTTGTTCCTTAGTAGCACATTTTTGTCCTCAAGTTTCCCCAAGGTAACTCTTACGTGCCTATTCTTGCCACCTTCTATCCATTTTCCAATCCTATTTGCTTGCTGAATAATCCATGACCATTGAAGTTCATCCTGAAAGAAATACCTTGCCAACTCTTTTGTAGTTTCTTTCTCACCATAGTCTTTTAGTCCTTTAACAATGACATTCATAGTCCTATCATTTATGTCCTTTTCCTCTCTTAACTGCCTCCTAACTTGCTTTTCTATAATGTCTCTTTGTGAATCTGACGGTCCTCTTACTACATGAGCCCAAGATTTGGCCTCTTCTAATTTATCCCTTAGCTGCTCTTCTTTTAACTTCATGTTGCTCATTACTGATTGTATTTCCTTTAATTGTGATTATTGCTTTCAACTACCTATTTTGGCTTTCTTGTGCTTGTTGCATCCATTTGAACTAAAAATTGTCTTATCGATAATAATTCTTGTTCCCCTTTTTCCATGGAGATTTGCAGTTTGTTTATCTATTCTTTGAGCAAATTGTTCTCGCTTGTTAACTGCCAATTGGCTTCTATGTCCTCTTTCACTTTGGTGCTTTCATAGAACTCTCTTGTTTCCAAGGATTGGAGTCTCTTCTTCATGTCCATTAGCTCATTGACGTATAAATCAGAGGACCACATAAGTGGCATTGTGGTGGGGCTATATGTATTAGAGTTAACTTCCTCCCCCAATGTCTTGTCTACATGAATGCTTTCATCTTCGTTTTGCTTCTTTCTTGAGACTATGTGAGATATTGAGCTCACATTTTCTTTTCCTTTAGATTGCCCTATTTTCTCTTACTGAATTTCTGTTGTAACAGTTGTATTCTTAGGTTCTATCCTCAGAAGAATTGTTTCAAGCTTGCCCCTCTTTGCCAACTTCACTTTTCGAGTTTGCCTACGCCTTAGAATCCCCTTATATTGTTTTGCGTTTACATAGACACACCTTTCCCCCATGCTTAAAAGGTTATTTTGTGGGAACCCTAGCACACATGTTCCCCACATGTTATTTGCTGCCCAATGAAGATTCCATTGAAGGTAAAGTTAAAAGGAATTAAAAATTCCCTGAGCTAACATGCCATTCATAGGCCACTATGAACCCTTTTGTCTTTTTTCCAGTTATTTCAACACTATATGGCCTGGGTGTTTTTGATCCATTTACTTTAGACTAGATTGAAATAATGTTAGTGCCATTTACAACATTCTCTTTATTTGTGTCCCCCGAAATTAACAGATCCTCCACATTTCCATCATGCCCTTTCAAATATTCCCATTGGATCTAATTTTCCAACTTCATTTTCCCTAATGTTTCAACTTGATCTGAACTGCTGATAATAGTAACAAAATTTCCTTTGTTTTCCCCCTCCGAACCTACTAGACCCTCAACCCCCACGTCATGCCCTAGCATTAGGGCACACCCGTTTTGCGTTTTTGGCTTGAGAGCTAAGTTTACTAGTTTTCTTATGGTTTAAAAGCTTTGTTTAATGATATGCTGGTTTAAAAAAATGCCAAGTAAAAAGAGACATGGACAAAGCGAAGACAAGGTGGGGCACACCTGTTTCTAATGCCAAGAAAATTGCTGCTAGAAAGGGGCAAAGAGCCAAAAGAAACCCGTTGCCGCCAGGACCCACCATGCACACTTGCCTATCCCCTGCTGCTCGTTGTTCCTAACTTTATCGCACGAAGGATGAAGAGCTTGAAGGTGGCCACGCGTGGGTTGAAGAGTCTTTGCGCTTGTTAGTAGTCTTCGTGACTGTTCATAGCTAAGTTTCATGCCTGTTAGCAGTCTTCACGACTATTCATAGCTAAGTTTCGTGCCTGTTAGCAGTCTCTGCGCCTATTTCTAATGCCAAGAAAATTGCTGCCAGAAAGGGGCAAAGAGCCAAAAGTAACCCGTTGCCGCCTTGGGAAGAGGGGGGAGAGGCGTTCAAAAATTGTGCGGCTATAACTTTGCTTTTAATTCCTGAGAGGAGGGATATCCAACAATAATTGCAGCTCTTGAGATGAGATTTCTGGGAAGCATTGTATTAAACAATTCATGTATCTTGTTTTATGCGTCCATATTTTGCATATCGATCGACGAAGGGAGTTCCAACCAGTTGATTTGGAAAAGAAAAAAAGTCCCAAAACTCCCATTTTTACTTTGGCATAGGTAGGGTGGATGATGAGAAAGGTTGTAGAAGTTTCCTTTACACCAGCCAATTGCATTCTTCTTGAAATTTTTGAAGCCTCTTCATTAAATCCATTATGTGCATATCTTGTAGTTGGCGGGGGGGGGGTTAGTCTATGTGATTGCATCTCTTTGAGTGAGTTTTTCAAGTAGTTCATGTGCCTTGTCTATGCTTCTGCATATTGGACACATATCTACCAGGGAGAGGTCATCTAGAGGAGCACGCAGGAGGGGTATCAATGAGATTTGAAGAAGACATAATATTTTCCATCAATTCTTGTTTCTGTTCCGCACTTTGGTATTCTCTATGTTTTTCTAATGATTTCAATACCAAGCTGAAATTGTCAACAAATTAGATTTTGACGTTCTAACATTTTCAACATACTCCTACAGAGATTCACAACAAAGTGTTCTCAAAGAGGGAGAATAAGGGGTTTGAATATTAACAAAAGTGAAAGTGGCGTTGGCTCTTCTTACCAAAAACCTTATGTCAGATAGATGCAAAGTATTGAAGACGTCTACTTTTTGCATATTTCCTTTGTCCAAGCCATTTATTTAAGATTGAGTTAGACTTCGAGACAAATAAGAAAGAATCGTCAGGGGAAGAGATCAAATCGGCAACTTTTGTTCACTTGACTAAAGAAACTATAGTTATGTTTACTTTCATTGGTGCAGTGACAACGAGCTCTATAAATACCATCAAGCTTCCTCTCACGAAATCACAACTCAACATTACAAGACATTTACATATTAATGGTCTATGGTGGCGAAATTAGATAGGCACGGAGATTTCAATGGTCTCCCAGGCTTCTCGAACGTTACCAACCATTGATTGCAAAAGTTAGCTTCACCTCGTTCAAATTGGATACGCCTTCAGCGTAAATAAATATTACCATATTTCAGTTTAGTTTTTCATTTTCAATTTTTATTTCATATATTATATTGAAGAGTTAAGGTCTTTTATCTAAAAGCAACAAATCATCTCATGTTTCATCATGGCATTAATAAAACATGACTTAGGGCATAACTAACCGGTCTAACTTTGTTCTTGGACACTTTAATAAAATGCATGTTGATGTGGCATCATATTTGATACTGTGGCCTTGAAACCTTAGTTATAAGGACTTGCCAAGCAAGCTAAAAAAAAATTGGGAGTGATTTTGAGAAGAGCGAAGTTAGGGTCCTCTCCACTCTTTTATTTTTCAATAATAATACAATAAATAATAAATTAGAAAAACCAAGTTTTAAAAAAGCATATGAAAAATAAAAATTAATTGAATTTTTATTTCATAAGATATTTTATTTTTTATATTAATATTATTTTTTATATTAATATTATTTTTAATATTTATCTAAACAATGTTTACTTTATATTCAATATTTATATTTTACTTTTGTGAGATGTAAATTTTTTTCAAATAAGTGTAATAGTTGTCTTTTAGTTCTTTTTATTTTTTGTATGTTGACTCTTTAATAGTTTTTGTTACCACACTCATACAATTGCACCTCACCCCTTACACATCTCAATGTAATTTAATATTAAATTATTTTAAATAATTAGATAAGAAATCTATTTTGTTTTAAACTTATTAAAATTAAATATTAAATATTATTAATTCAACAATATAACATTATAAATTTATGGATTTGGGTGATGAGATTTCTTGGATAGTTGTTGATAGAAGGAAGAAAGGACTTTTGGAACATGTATCTTAGTCTCATGCTTGGGTTAAGGGTGTGAGACTTGCTAAGCTTGTTTACAAAATTGTTTAGCTTCTTAAGATTGTTATTATCAACTTTATTGTAGCTATGCTTTTGGTCAGCTTTTGTGTTTCACAATCTTTGTAAGAGTAGGGGCCCTTGCTAACCCTTTTATCTTACCAAAAAAATTATAAAGATCAATGTATATAATCATTATTTTTTTAAAAAAAAGGTGCAATAAAACCCATATTATTAGAGGTAAATGCTTTTGACCAGAGCTATGAACCGAGTACAAGAAACCACAAGAAACTACCAAACCTACGAGCACATTGGCCCATTGAAGGCACAAGGCCTGTGAGCACTTTGGCCCAACGAGGGTTTGAACCCTGGTGGCTGTCACTACAACCAAGCGGCTTGACTAATCACACCCTTATCGACATGTATATAATCAATAATTAAAATATTATTAAATTGGTAATTAAATATCACTTGATGCTCTACTCCCACCCTACTTGGATCCCAACATTTCGCTCCTCTAGTTCAAGCCTTTAGTTCATTGCTTAACTTCCCTCATCTCCTACTAGTGGTCCCCCTCACTCCCATGGATGTTTCTAGCTCTTTTGAGCTTTTAGCAATGCAAGCTTCATTGGTAACATCCCTTATTTCTTTCATTCAAGTTGCAGCTCTTTTCCCTAGCTTTTTTATCGTGATTAGATCTATCTTATCCTTATTCAATGGTCATCCTCCTTCATTTCAAGAGACTAATACTTCATCCCCATCAAAGGTTTTGGTGTTTGCTCCCTCCAACATGGTTTATCCTATTTTTTGTATTGTCATCCTTTTATAGATGTGAGTTTGACTAATTTTTTAGGTCCTTATTCGTTTGCAACTGTGGCAACCTCCTCTAATAGAAATACTATAGTTTTTTGAGGTCATCTTTCCTCATGAAACAAACCCTTCTCCTACCCTATGATCCATCCTCTTCATTGGTCATTTTGGGTAAGGATGTTCTTGAATGTGAAGAATATTTTGCTTCTTGTGGCCTAATATATCACTTCAATTATGTGTAACCAAGTCTCCTAGAGATCAACAAATGGCTCTTGATATTTTGCGATACTTTAATCTTTGGAAGTGTTAAAATTCATCCTTGCACTAAAGGTTTCTTCATTGTTGCATTCAATAACATCAACAATAGGGATTTGTAATGTCCCTCAATCAAAAAGCTATTTAATTTGGAAAAAACTTCACAAAGAGAATATCGGGTATGAAGAAATTTGCACCTTGAATCATTCCAAAATGAGAGTAAATCATTAACAACTAAAATAGAATATTTTTCATTACAGGTTTGTGTTATACCTTGCGTAACCACCCCATTTTGTTTTGGTCAAAATGGGTCCCCCTTGTGTTTGTTTTTCCTTGGTGTTTTTGTTCGGGCCTTAGGAGTTGTTCTTTTTCCTCTGAAGTCCTTGTTCCTTGTGTCTGGTGGAAGCAAACCTGGAATGGAAACTGAACTCAGAACTTTGTGAAGGTTATAAGTTTGAATTCGATTTCGATCCTAAACCTACCTTTGCCTTGTTTTTCTTCGTCTTTTTGGGTTTTCCTTGCGCTCTTGTGTCTATTTCTCCCCTGGGTTGTCTTTGGTTTTCTCATTTTTCATTTTCTCCCTAGCGGAAGTGGAATTTGAAATGAAATCAAACTTTGAACTTTGCGAAAAGTTTTCAATCCTGTTTTGGTTCCAATTCCACTCCCGCCCGTTTTCTTTGTGTTTTTGTTCCCATTTGCGTCTTGCTTGAGATGGGTTTGTCCTAGTCTCGTTTCCTTTTATTTTCCTTTTCTCGTGTCGGTGTTTGTTCCTTTGTTGGGAGCGCAATTGGAATCAGCCCGAAACTCAGAACTTTGTAAAGGTTCTAGTTTTGGTTTTGGTTCTGATTATGCCCCTATTCCCTTTGTTGTCTTTTCCCTACCACGGGACATAAACCAGATTTGGATTTAGATAAGAGACTTGGGTAAAGTTTCTTGTTATGTTCCGACTCCACTTCTGCATCTACCTTGCCTTTGATTTCCACATTGGTTGTATACTCAATCCTGTCCTCATTCCACACTCGACCAACCACATTTATTGCATTAATTATAACTTTCTCACATGTGTGAAATGGCTTTTAAACTTTAATCAAGGTTATTTCAGCTCATAATCATTATCTAAAACATTTTTTTTGAGCCAGATCCTAAGTAACTTTGAGAGGAGCACGATTTGATTGTGGGTGCACGTTAGTGAGCGGATTCTTGTCAAAGTTTCAACCTTTCTTGGTGGTGTTTTGAGGTAGGTGGTTTTCCCATTCCATTTGTGCTTTTCCCATTCATTTGTTATGTTCTTTGCGTGTTCGCGAGACTTTATTTCGTGAATCTTCTCTTGTTCTATGTGTGTTTTTCTTTTTGTTTCTGATTTGGTTTTATTTTCCTCTCGTTTTATGTTTTTCCTTTTCAGCTTTTCCCATTTGTTTTGTCGTTCTGCTATCATTTTCGTGGCGTGTCCATTCTGTTGTGCCCTAGTTTTAACAAGGGTTTCATTTTGAGGGATCTTCTATGCTTTAAAAGTCTTTCAATCTATTTGACAACCCCTTTGATCCTTTTATCATGTCGAGTTATTGGTTTTGACATTAGTTTTTTGATGCCCTAATTTCTATAAGTTGGCAAGTCACGGAAACTAGGGTTTGTGCATTGACCTTTAGAATATTGTGTCCTAAAAAGTTCAAATCTAGTTTTGTCCAATTAAGGGTGAGGTTGAACCCCTTATTTAAAGTTTCCTTATGGTTTCATGTGACCTAAGTTTGAAGTCAGTGTGACCGTGCATTTAAAATGTTCTTCGCTTGAATGATAAACTAGGGGAAGTAGATCCGGGAATGAACTCGTCCCATAAGTGTTTCCATAAGAATCAATTCCAAAAATGATCTCGATTTCAATGAGTGTTGATTCTGGTCTACACCTTTATTCTTTTGGTAGAAGCAGAATCGGATTTGGAAACAAACTTGGAACCATCTATTGGTTCTGGGTCTAGTTTCCATTCTGATCCTGGTTCCAGTCTCGTCCCTGTTCTAATCCCGATCCCGCCTATATTAAAAGGCTTTCTATTCCTATTTCTCTTTTGGCTCTGATTTTGATAAATGCAAAATTTGACTAAGTATGTGGAGTTTCCTTGGGCGAATAGAAGATGATATGAAAGGTAATATTGATGTAATGGTTTCCAAGTCATTGTTGATCTATCATAACACTATTTTGCAATAGTGAAAAATGTCAGGAGCATCTGAAGAAGCTTCTCAAAGGTGGAGCCAGGTTACAAAATGTTCAAGGCCAACAAAGCCTAAGAAGATCAAAGTGGAGCAACTCCCTTACACCTTGAGATACAAGCACTAGAGTTTGACTATTACAGCCAGCAAGGTGGATTCAGACTGGGCTAATATCATTGATACAAACTTAGGGCCATTCAACTATGAAGAGTTGGTTGAAGAAACATTCACAGAGGATGCCACAGCGAGAACATGAAGAATTATTCAATACGGATTGGCACATGTTTCCTTCTTTACTCTATCAGTTCAATGTCCAGAGCTCATACATAATGCAACAGTAGCTTACAACCCGACAACTAGGTAATGTGTGGAGCTGCAGGGGAATATCATCATTGATCTCACTCCACAAATGATAAGGTTCATTTTTGATGCACCTACACCACAGAACCCCAAACAACTCAATGAAGTAGAGGCATTACAATTATATAGAAACCACAAGGAAGCTAACAAGAACCACATGAACAAGAAATGGATGAGGGTGGAAAAGAAATACTTGACTAAGCTTCCTGATTAGCCAAAGAGAGTTGATTTTAGTAAGGAGATTGGTGACATAATCATGATGCTTTCTAGAGTGTTTAGAAAGAGAGATTCTTCACACTTCAAGGAATGGATGTTTTTTTTCATTCAAACCATTTTAGATGGAAAGTACCAATTTGATTGGCCAATGATTTTGTCAGAGAGCCTACATAATCAAATGCTTAGAGTGGGGAAAACAAAGAGTTTCTTCATGAATTCTTATGTAGTGTATGTAGCTACAAGGAGGGGAATTTTCCCTGGTTTGAATGCAATTGGAGTATTGGGAGAAGCCCTTGGAAAAAATAAAGTGTGGGATCATTATAATGAGCTAACTTTGCAAACATCAGAATTACACTATAGAAGGGTTAATGATGCATTCTTGTATGTTATCATTAACCATTTGACAAGTGATGCAGGGTATATATTGAGTAGGGAAGCCATGGAGTTCATTGCAGAATGGGGACATTGGTACATCCAATACCCCAAGTTTACTTACTTTAGGTTGGTAGGTTTTGATGGCCACCCTCATCTACTTCCAAGATGCTGCAGTAATAGAATTGTCCTTATGGAGTTCATCTATCAAGCCATAGGAGTCAATCTTAAATTTACTAGCAAGCATAAGAATGGCTGCCATAAATTTTCCATGAAGTCAGAAGAGTATAGTTGTGCACATAATGTGGCTGCTAAGGCAATTTGTGATGAATTGATTTATTTGAAATTGGGTTTATATACAGCTTGGAAGCATTTTGATCCTAAGCATAAGATGAATTTTTTGCTCCCTATTGTCTTTGAGAAGCATTTCAATTTGCTATATTTTTGGATTGATCTATAGGATGAATATGATGTCAGAAGGAGGAACTATGAAAGGTTGACCATCCCATTAATGATTGAGTATGGACTGAAGGAAGATATTTCTGATAATTTATCAGATGATGGTGTAACCTTGGATCCCTAGTATGAGGCTGAAAACATGGGTACCAAGGACTTGGATCCAGTAAATTGGGACGAGGAAGAGTCCATTGATATTAAGCAAATTATAAGGACAGTGATGGATCGAAGTATCCAGTGGGTGGTAATGAGGATCAAGGAGCTAGAGGCTCAAACTTCTAAGAAGAAGAAAGTTGTAGGTACCCAAGGGTACAGAAGAATGAAGAGAAGGACATATCTTAAGGAATCATTAGATTTTCTCCCTCCTAACTCTGGGGAGGAGCCTCATCAAGCAGTACCAGCTCAGGATATCCCTAAATCACAAGAAGAAGAAACTACTATTGCTGGTGAAGGAACTTCATCTCAATCGCTCCTTCCAAAAGAATCCACAAAAGAAGCTACCTCAAGGAAGCCTTCATGGTCAGGGTCAAAAAGATAAACAGAAGGAGCATGAGGTTGAGATCCATGATATCAATTATGATTTAGAGGCTACATAGTCAGATGATGAGCCTCCCAAAGCTATGTATGCAGAGAATGTTTGAAGTGTTGAGGAAGAGTATGTTTTGATAGAGGAGGATTAATGGAAGTTGTTTGAAGATTCCAAGAGAGAAGATGATGCCAAGGCATAAGTTGAGGCACTTGCCAAACAAAAGGAAATTGACGCCGAGGCACAAGCTGATGCATTGGTTAAACAACATGAATTGGAGGCTCAGGTCAAGGCTAAAGAACTTGCTAGGCAAGAAGAATCTGAAGCTAGATCTAAACAAGAAGAGCTAGCAAGGAAGGAAAAGGAAAAGGAAGATTTGCTACAGAAACAAAAAGAATAGGAATTAAAGATTAAAGAAGAAAGTGATAAGTTAGCTATGGTGCAGAAAATCCATGACTTGGAAGAAGAAAAATCTCAACAAAGAAGAGAGAAAGAAACCCTTGAGGCCAAGTTCAAGGTTATTGAGGAAGCTCGAAGAAAAAAGGATGAGGAGGAACTCTTGCTTAAGAAATTAGAGGCAGAAGCACTTGCTAAACATGAGCAAGAGTCTTAGAAATCATGGGATAAGGTCAAACAGTTAGAGAAACAAAGGGATGATATGTTGAAAGAAAGAAAGGACCTATTCGATCAAATGAGATTAGAGGAAGAAAGGGAGAATGCTGAAGTTGAAAGGCTTGCAAAAGAAGTTGTAGAAAGGAAGCAACAACAAGCATAAGAGGTTGATTCTTAACCTAAGATCACCATTATGCAACCTCTTTCCTCTACCACTACTACTTCTTCCACACAAGTGGTTACCACTCCTGCTACTCCAACATGGTTGAAACTCAACCTTGAAAGGAAACAAGTATTCCAACCTCAGCCCTTGAATTGGGAATATATGATGAAAGAAATAGAGAAAGAGAGGCCCAAGTAATAGGCTAGGGTCCTTCATTCCACAAAGCTAACATATGCAAGTGAAATCATAGTTGAATTTTCCATTCCAATGATGGACAAGGATAAGCAAGATATGCAATTGACTGATTATCAGTTGGGTATGGTTAATTTGGGGAAACCAACAAGAAATCAGTAGATGAACCTTATTGATATAGTGGCATCCCCCACCAAATCCAGGATGTTAAAGGGCAAACAAAGAAAAGATGAGCTTAAGGATAAATTAGATTAATTGAATAGGTTCCTGAAGGATGTATCTACCCCTGTTTCCTCTCAATTTGTTGCTATAGAAACACAAGTTTTGTTGAGTAAGAAGGAGGCCAATGATCTTGTGCAAATGAGGAGTAAGGTTGGAATGCTTGATAGATGGATAGATTAGTTGAACCAAGAGGTGGATGAGTTGCTTGTGGATAGTTATAAGGCATATGAGGGTGCATTAGAGTTGGTTGAGTACATGAACTCACATGTTGAAGTCTTGGGGAAACAAGAGGATGAGTATAGAGAGCATACAAAGAAGTTGAAAGACATCAACAAGTTTCCAAAGAAAACTTTCTTGGAATAGTCTATCCTCGATGAGGATAATGTGGACTTCATTGAAAAGACAATCAACATTATCAGGTTCAAATCCACATTTATTTATCAACATAGAAATGAAGTTTAAGAAGCTAGTAAAGATCTAAATGAGGACATTGATGAATTGGAAGCAGTGATTGCCATTTTGGTTAATCTAAATATCCCTGTGAAAGAAGGTCTTCCTCTTGAAAAATTAAAGGAAAAGTGGAATAACAGGTTTGAGGAGGTGATGCAAAAAGAGGAGAATGGTGATGACTTGTTTCTTGATATACTCATGGATATCAAGGATGAAGTGAAAGTTGCTAGGAGGGAGTTAATTAAATTGAAAGATACGCAAGAGTTTTCCTCTAAAAAATTGAAAAGAATCATATTTGAATATGATTGGGTAGATGGGCGTAATGCAAACATACTCCAACAAGTGTTCACCAAATATGATGAGTACTTTCTTGAGCAAAATACACAGGAATGAGGTGTCAGTGGAACATGTTGTTCCTAATGGACACCTAATGGCATGGTCAGCTAGACAACTCCCTTCTCTCCTATTTTTTAGGATTATGACATGAGTCTAACTGAAGATCTCCCAACAGTTCTAATTTCCCTCTTGGTGCTTCAGTTTTTGGTATCAAAGTCATCAACCCTTGAACTAAAGATCAGCCAATGCAGTCACTTCATGTAGTTGCAGTTGTTCCTTAATTGGTGGATCTCAATTTTTGATTGAGAAGAATTGATGCAAAGCTTGTCTATATGTGATTTGGCTCTCCATTTTATAAAGGCCAGTTGATTGAAGAAAGGATTAGTCACCTAAGAGAGATAGCAGATATGATTGTCATATTTTTAAGATTTTATAATTTTTCAAGCAAGATACTTTGAGACACTCTTTACAGTTTATAGAGTTTTATGTCATTTTCAAGTTTCAGTCTTAGTGATAATGTTAATGAATCATAGTCATTCATTAGCATGACCTATATTATTGCATACATTCATAGTGCAAAATTCAATAACCATAACCATTGATCAAAGCTTCATTTCCAAAATCAAAACACATCACGCTATGGATTGCATCATTTTTGTAGTTTTGGTTATTTGAGGAAACACTCATTGTTAAGATACATGTCTAGATGTAAAGAGATTTATATTCATATTTTGTTGTTCTAAAGCCCTATTCTATCTTTTTCTGTTTATTTACACCCCCAAACATAGGTTAATTTGTATCATGCAGTTTGTATTCCTTTTTACCGGTAGGCCCCTTGAATATTACAATTGCATTGGCCACTGAATCACACCGACACAGTTGAGAACCAACTACAGAGACCTTGGAAGATAGGTGATTTTAGATCAGTTATCTTTTTTAGGAGAAATAGATTAGAAATATTTTGTTTAACGTTGTGCTATTTTGGCCATCAACAAATTTGGCACTAGAAGGAGGGCCTGAAGGAATGAACTAGCTCAAATTGGGTCATTCTCACCAGAAAGGTTTGAAAGAGTTCTTAGATCTGCTAAAAATCTAGAACTGTTAGTTGAACTTCAAACCCCTGTTAGACCCAAAACTCATAGAGTTTTGATCCTACCATTGTCACCACCACTTACTCCACCCAGGTTTCCACCAATACCATAGGTGGCACAACCAAATCCACCACCACCACCAATGGCATTATTTTCCCACAATCCCTCGCCACTAGTAGTCATTCCTGGTGGCATACACAAAATACCAAAGAAACCAGAGAAATCATGCCCTAGGTACGCTCATGGTGAATCAAGAAGTGCTAAAGAGAACATACATGAATTCAAAGATGCCTATACCCACGCTCAGATTTCCCACCATGATGTTGCATGTAGGTTGTTTCCTTATTCATTAGGAGACATGGCTTATAACTAGTATCTGAATTTGCCTACTGGATCCATCCTGAGTTGGACAAACTTAGAGGATGCATTCATTAACCAATTAGGGTCTATATGGATCCTGCAATATTATATCACCAATTTTCCACTATCAAGAAAGAGCCACATGAACCGTTACCCCTATTTAATACCAGATTTCAGAGGATGTATAGGAGGTTGCAAGATCCATACTTGGTGGTGGAAAACATTGCTATCCAAGCTTACCTAAAGGCCATAGATCCCTTGATTGGCCTGTTTTTGCAAAGAACGTACAATGCAAATGACATTAATTCTATTTCCAAAGTTTACCACCTTGCTATTAAATTGCAACAACAAATTTGTTCGCAATTAGGAGGTCTAGGAGGAGTTTTCCCTCCTCTAGGATACTCCCAAATACATAATCCTACCCCAATGTTTAATATGGTCCCCATGATGTATCATTCTTCATATGGACCCTTATCTAAGTTGCAATCCCCATCTTAGCAATTATTCTTTAGTGGCTCAACTCCCGACCCTCGCAGCAAGTTCAAAACTCTCATAATCAAGCTGGAGGATCTAACCCCATGACACATGCCAACCACAACCATTGCAGAAAGTGAGTGTACTGCTCACCTGACAATAGAGTTGGAGACTCTTAAGAAAACATTATCTCGGGTCACTAATGAGATGGCACAACTCAAATTCAACCCCCTTCAGAACCAAAATCAGGGAGGGTATTTCAATTAGGGTGGTTACTCCAACCAGAATTCTAATCAAAATTCCAATTAGAACACCAATTAGAACCAGAGGAACTTCCAAAACTAGAATTTTCCTAATCAAAATTACTAGAATCAAAATAGGGGATACAACTAGAGATCTAATAACAATAGACAATGGAATACTGGGCCAAACAATGGGGGAGTTTCTCATAATTATCAAGCTGGTGATTAAAAACCACACACTGCAAATGTTGTAGATCTCAATTTTATGACAAATTGGTGTAGGTTGCATGACATTGCAACACATTCTGAGGTTAACTGCCCAGAAATGGAGAAGATGGTCAAGATTGCACAGGTTGATGCTCCTTTGCAAGGTGCTCCCAACAAGTTTGCTGGATCCATAGATACTTTCATGGCTTATGAAATCTTTGATGAGGAACTTCCATTCCCCAACCAAGAAGAAAATGAACAAGTAGAAGATGTATATGATGCTCAGGCCTTCCAATCCAAAGGAGGTCATTTCCTAAGGAATTAGAATAAAGGCTTGTTCACCACATCTGCCCCTCTAAACACCATGGTTCCACCCAATCAGAATGTGGAAAATAACTCGCCACCACCAAAAGGGCCACCTGAATCTCAAAATAAAGGTAACTCATCTTTTGTTCCCAAATATCAAGTGAAAAATGACATGGAGTTTGATTTCATTGCAGAGATGCAAAAGAAAAAGACTTCACTGTCATTCTTTGACATCTTGAAGTGGTTCCCTACCCAACGAGACATTGTGTTGAGAGATTTAGAAGAAGCAGATCAATCAAAAGGAAAAAATAAGATGACTCCAACCAATGAAATGAATGTGGCCTTGTATAAAGGTAAGATAGGAACTCCACCATTCCTTCTAAGCTTGAGAATCTTTAGAAAGAATTTGCATAACTGCCTCTTGGATTATGGAGCATCAGGTAATGTCATGCCTTTCTCCATTTGTAGAAAGTTAGGTTTGAATCCGCTTTAGACTAACAAGAAGCTAATTCAGTTAGATAAAATTGAGGTCATTGTGGTAGGAGAACTAAAAATTATTCATGTGTAGGTTGGATTTGACCCACGAATCCAAACTTATATGGATATTCAGGTGGCCGATATCCTTGAAACATATGGCATGATTCTAAGCCAAGACCTAATGAAAAGCATGAAGGGATACCTAACTTTGGACTTTCCACATATGTGGCTACCATGGAAAGGGGTATAAACACAAATAAGGATTGAAAGTGAGCCCCGTGTCAAACACATGATTGCAGAGTATGACTTCCCTAATGAGGTAGCTTACTTTGAAACTAAGGTAGGAGTATACAAGAGGGAGGAAATCATGACCTTTTCAATGGTCAACCCTGATAACCTACAACCTTTAGAGCATAGTGATCCCATGAACATTGTCAACCAACAAGTTCTAACTAGAAAATTGCAACAAGATAGGCTAGTTTTAGGAGAAGAAGTTGATCTATGGAGCTTACTACTCCCTAACAGGTGTAGAATTCACTACCAAATTCATTCTAAGTTGACATGTCAACCTTGTGTTAACATTTTAAACCATGTTTGTCAGTTTGAGGAAACCTGTGAAAATCACCCTGAAACACCCACCAATCAATTTCCATTTGAAGCCAAGGATGCCACCATCCCGACAAGAACCAGTCTCACTCAAGAGGAATATCTTTCCCAACATGAGTAGACTCAAGTTCTATGTTTTGATCTCCAAAGCAAGACTGAGGAATCTTAGTCTTTGTCTATCACATCTTCTCTAGATGACCTACCAATGCCTAAGGCATTGCTAGAAAACATACCAAATTGTGAAGTGATCCAAGAAGAATTTTTGGAAGTAGTTTCTGAACAGGTTTTGAATCTAGGTGAATCTTCTGATAAACATTGTTCGTAGCAACCTTTAAATCTAGATAGCCAAAACAAGTCCGAGTCGCCACCCACTTCTAGCAAGAAATCACTTGTAGTTCCCAAAAAGAAAGAAATCTCAACCCTGGATCAACTGTGGAGTCTTAAATTTGATGGCTCTAAATCTAGATCAAGGAGTGGAGCTGGAGTTGAACTAACCAACCCGAAAGGGAAAATGTATTTTGCTTCTTACAAGTTGCAGTTTGGCTACATGAACAATGTGGCAAAATATGAAGTGTTGGCTCGAGGACTGATGTTTTCTCATCAAAAAAAGGTTACAACTCCCATGGTTATGGGAGATTATGAGGTTATTGTCAAGAAAGTTCACAGTCAATACACTTGCCACAACAAAAGATTGGCTGCATACAGGAACAAAGTTTGGAACTGAATAGAAGATTTTGATGCTTTTCGCATCAAATTGATCCCCAAATAGGACAATCAGATTGTGGATGCCCTTGCTATTACTGCTAGCACGTTGGAACCTATGTAGGACTCCAAGTTGAAGAGATTCTTGGTGGAGTTAGTCTCGATCCCAACCGTCCTGGATAATGTTCAAATTTTTTAGGTCTTTGATGATGACCAACATATACTTTCCTTCCTAGCAAGTTCATATGTCTTTGAGGGACAAATAATTGATGAATCAGAAAGAGACCACAAAGATTGGGATCCTGAGAATTATGATATAGAAAGGATACCCAATTTAAAAAGCAAAAAAATTCCCAAGGGGATGGTAGCCTTGGAAAGGATCTTTGACTCTGATCCTCAGGCTCGTGAAAGGGTGACGACAGAAAGTGATGGAGGGAAGTATGAACCTATCGGCTTGGTTGATTCAGGTCCATAAAAGAATGTGTATATAGGCAAAACCTGCCCTGAGGAAATTAGATACAAAATGATTAAGGTGCTAAAAGAAGAAATTGCAGCAATTGCTAGGGGATACGAGGATTTGAAGACCTTTGATACTTCAGTGATCACACATACCATACCCTTGAAGCTAGAATCAAAGCCCTTTCAACAAAAGCAATGCCCACTCAATGCCTTAATCGAACCCTTAATTTTCAAGGAAGTACAAAAGTTGTTGTCCGTAAGGATAGTCTTTCCAGTACAACATTCCACTTGGGTTGCTAACTTGGTTCCTGTTGGCAAGAAAAGTGGTGAGATTAGATTGTGTGTTGATTTTAGAAATCTAAATAAGGCCTTAGAGAAGGATAATTTCCCATTTCCTTCTCTTGATGAGGTATTGCAAACTGTTAATGGATCCCAGATGATGTCATTTTGGATGGCTATTTGGGATATAATCAAGTTCTTGTCAGTTATGAAGATAGAATGAAAACTACCTTCACTACCAAGTGGGGGACATTTTCTTATCAGAGGATGCCATTTGGTCTTATTAACGCTGGTGCAACTTTTCAATGTACGATGGATGTGGCATTCAAAGACTTAATAGGTAAATGTATCATTATCTATATGGATGACTTAACTGTGTTTTCTAAGAATAGAGAAGACCACGTTCCAGATTTAGCAAAATTTCTTAAAAGATGTATAAGTTATGGTGTGTCTCTTAACCCCAAAAAGTGTGTGTTCAGAGTTTTTGAAGGGAAACTCTTGGGTCAGATAATATTAGAAAAGGGGATATCCATAGATCCTGACAGAGTTGAGTTCATCCTAAAGCTAACAATGCCAATAAGCAAGAAGGAAATGAGATCTTTCTTTGGAAAGATCAATTTTGTAAGGAAATTTATAACTGGGTTTACGAAGATCATCAAACCTCTAAATGAAATGATGAAAAAGGATGCAAAGATAGAATGGAGTAATGAAGCTAAATCTGCTTTTTTGTAGATTAAACAGTCAATTTCAGAGGCACCAATTTTAATCAGCCCTGACTACTTAAAGTCTTTTTATATCTATTCTTTTACATCTTATCATTCATGTGTTGTTTTGACACAGTGAAAAGGCGAGGGAGATGAAAGGCCTATTGCTTTTACGAGTTCCCCATTTAAGAACGCAAAATTTAGATATCCACCTCTTGAAAAGCAAGCCTTTGTACTTCTACAGGCAGTCAAAAATTTCAGACACTACATCCTTCGTAGTCAGGTCATTGCCATAGTTCTTGATCCTACTGTGAAGTCCCTCATGTAAAGCGAACTAGGGGAGAGGAGAGGAAAATGGATGGCCATTTTGCAAGAGTATAATCTTGAGATTCATCCAATGAAGCTAGTTTGAGGCCAAGGTTTATCCAAAGCAATGGCGGATGTTGATACTAAGATCACCTGTCAACAATAAATAATACAGTCATTTACAGGTGATCCTTGGTACTTAGATTTTATTTTTTTATTGTTGAATAACAAATTCCTAGACTAAATGAACGCCACTCAGAGGAGAGTATTGAGGCTACAAAATTCACATTACATGCTTAAAGGAGGAGCTTTGTGGAGAAGAAATTTTGAGGGTGTCTACCTACGCTGCCTTGATCAACAACAAGCAAAACATGCCATTACAAAGTTTCATGGAAAACATAGTACTAGACATGGATCGGTTGATTCTATGGCGCATCAAATCCTGAGATCAGGCTACTATTGGCCTCATCTATTCTGAGATGCACACCAACACGTGAGGACATGTCATACATGTCAGACTTCTACATCTAGGGAACACAATATAGCAATGCCCCTACAACCAGTGTATGAGGTAAAACCATTTACCCAATGGGCATTAGATTCTATAGGATTCATTAATCCAAATTCATTTGCAGGGCATTAGTCTATTTTGATAGCGATAGATTATTGCAGGCATTGGACTGATGCTTAGCCATGTAAAAATAGCAGCACTGACGTGGTCATCAAATTTCTCAATGAATGCATCATTACCAGGTTTGGGGTACCATTTGCCTTGGTATGTGACAATGGCCCTGCTTTTTCTTCCATAGATTTCTTTTAGTGAGGCTATGAACATAAGATAGTATTAACATATTCCTCTAATTACTACCCACAGGGAAATGGAGTAGTTGAGTCTACTAACAAAAACCTATTGGAAGTGATTAAGAAGTTGTTAGAAAGCAACCCTAGGGATTGGAATACCCAACTAAAATTTTAGTTATGAGAAAATAAAACTCGCATTAAAGCCGCCTTAGGGAATTCACCATTTCAGTTGGTCTATGGCCAAGATCCGATATTTCCTATACATTTGTAGATACCTGTCCTTAGGTTCATGCAATTCAAAAGATGATAGGATAGAAGTTAGGCTTACCAATTTATTAAATATGGAAGAACAAGGAGATGTTGCTTTCTAGAAATTCTCTAAACATCAAGTTGTTGTCAAACGTTGGTTTGACAAAAGAGTGAAAATTAAAGCCTTTGGAATATCAGACCTTGTACTATTATGGGATAAGGCTAGGGAAAAGAAAGGGGACCACCAGAAGTTTGACCAAATTTGGTTGGGTCCATATCAGATAGCTGAAATCATGGGTGACAATGCATTTCATTTGAGCACTTTAACATGAGAACCTGTTCCATTTCCTGTCAATGGTCAGTTTCTCAAACATTATTTTGGCCTGTGAAGGTTTGATTTTCTGTTGATTGTATATATGTAATTAGTTGTCTTTTTGTTTTGGTGTGTTGTTTGTTTTTTTTATTTCCCTTTGTTTTCTTTCTATTGTTTTGTTTTGTTTTGTCTTGGTTTCTGGGGACCTTCATTTTCCTCCATTTTGGAATGAAAGGGTTGTTATTCAAAGTATACTACAAGCACTAGGAGAGAAATTGGTTTAGGTATTTTCAAGTATGTATGTTGAAAGGTTTTGTTCTAAACTTGTGTCTTATGATCATTTTAAACAATGGTTTGAAAAGTTATTAAAAATAAGGTATATTTTAAACAATCTCATGAACCATGATTGAAATCTGTCACAAAATAGATAAAAACATTTGTCTATGTAAGATGCCTATTTGTCTCGGGGTGATTATATCTTAGATTCAAGTGAAAAATCCAATTCCCAACATTGTCATGAGGTCCACTATAGTTCTCAACCCACATCTCAGATTAATTATATCTAAGTATTAAGAAAATTTAATAAAGAATTCCTACAAGTGAAGCCTATAAAAAAAAAGGAAGAGAAAAGAGAATCATTAAAAGAAGGAAAACTCAATATTAAATGGGTAATTCAAGTATCTCTATTGGGGCTATGGACGCTTGACTGACAGTAGAGCAATGCTTTGAGAGAACTAGAGGTATCTCTATTGAGGCTATGGACGCCTGGCTGGTAGCGGAGCAATGCCCAGGATATCATTGCATGACAGTTAAAGGACTCAACTTATGTAGCTTGAATCTTACACATAGTTGTTTAGGGGTAAAGAGAGTTCTTATGGAGAAAGATGCACCATACATACACACACTCATATTCAAAGTAGTTCAATGTTGGTTTACATCTAAGATTCTAGCTCAACCTTGTTCAATATATATGATCCTCCTTAAGTTAGAATGTTCATAAAACAGAGGTTCTGGGTGACTGAATTCTTTAGTGTCTTGAAAATGGGAAAACCATTTTCCTAGCCGAGTTGCCATTTGTTATGCTTTGCATAACCACCCCATTTTGTTTTGGTCAAAATGGCCCCCACTTGTGTTTGTTTGTCCTTGGTGTTTTTGTTCGGGCCTTAGGAGTTATTTTTTTTCCTCCTAAGTCCTTGTTCCTTTTGTTTGGCAGAAGTGGAGCTGGAATGGAAACTGGACTCAGAACTTTGTGAAGGTTCCAAGTTCGGATTCGATTCCAATCCCAACCCCACCCTTGCCTTGTAGTTTTTCTTTGTCTTTTTGGGTTTTCCTTGTGCTCTTGGGTTTGTTTCTCCCCTAGGTTGTCTTTGGTTTGCTCTTTTTTTTTTTCTCCCTAGAGGAAGTGGAACTGGAAATGAAACCAAACTTTGAACTTTGTGAAAAGTTATGAATCCTATTTTGGTTTTGATTATGCTCCTGCCCATTTGCTTTGTGTTTTTATTCATGTTTGTGTCTTGCTTGGGATGGGTTTGTCCCGGTCCTATTTCCTTTTGTTTTCCTTTTCTCGTGTCGGTGTTTGTTTCTTTGTCAGGAGCGGAACCAGAATCAGACCCAAACTCAGAACTTTGTAAAGGTTCTAGTTCTGGTTTTGGTTCTGATTCTGCCCTCATTCCCTTTGTTGTCTTTTCCTTTCCACGGGATTGGAACCAGATTTGAATTTAGATAAGAGACTTAAGTAAATTTTCTTGTTTTGTTCTATCTCTGCTTCCGCATCTGCCCTGCCTTCGATTTGCACATTGGTTGTATACTCGTTCCTGTCCTGATTCTATGCTTGGCCAACCACATTTATTGCATTAATTACAACTTCTTCACATGCGCGAAATGGATTTTAAACTTTAATCAAGGTTATTTCAGCTCATAATCATTATCTAAAACATTTTTTGTGGGCCAGATCTTAAGTAACTTGTTAGGGTTAGAAATGGCAGATATCTAACAATTAAATGCAGATTTAATTAATAAACAGAGAAACTAAAACACACAGAATAAATTATAACACAGAGAATTTAACATGGTTCACCCAATTTGGGCTACATCCACCAAATAGCAGCCATCCAATGATTTTATTATTCAATGCAAAAACCTATTACAATCTTGCGAATAATCGCATTTTTCATCATACTGTAACACCCATCTGTACCCCTTTTTAACAAGCTTAGAAGCTTCCAGATTAGGGTTCTATAAAGTCGGTTTTTTCCTTTTTTCGTTGATTTTTCCTTTTCTAGTGATGATGCAAAAAAGTAGGAGGAAATTTTTTCTCAAGGGCTATTGCCCCCGAACCCTCGCCCGAGGCTCGATCCAGCCCCAGACCCCGGCAAGGATACATGCCAGGGTGTACAGTATAGCATGATCAGTCACCACATACCAACAATCTCCCACTTGGAGACTGATCAAGCTCCACACCAACACAATCTCCCACTTGGAGACTGATCTTGGACGACACTGTTGCACTTACAACTCCCACTGGAAATAAGAACCTTTGCCTCTGTTATACTTGAATTCAACCTTGAAGGCCTACCGAAGTTGAAGAGGAGTTGAACTTCTCCCTTGTCACCACCTTCATAAACATATCCGTTGGATTGGCATCTATATGTATCTTGTCCAACTTGACCTGTCCATCCTCCAACACCGACCAAATGAAATGATATCTCAACTGTATGTGTTTTGTTTTAGAATGCAAGGTATAATTCTTTGCAAGATGTATAGCACTCTGGCTATCTGTAAACAAGTAATTCTAGCCCGTTGTTTTCCCAACTCATCCATGAAAAATTGTAGCCATATCATCTCCTTTGCCGCCTTTGTGGTGGATAAAGCAACCACCTTTTGCAATCGAGAAATCCAACTCACTGTTGTCCAAACAACTGTAAATACATAACCTGTGGTACTCTACCTGATATCTATATCCCATGCCAAATCTGAGTCAACATAGCCTTTTAAATCAGTATTAGAGCCCCCAAAACATAAACATTTATTGGATGTACCTCTCAAGTACCTGAGAATCCATTTTATCGCATTCTAATGTTCAACTCTGGGATGACTCAAATACCTGCTAACAACTCCTACAACAAGTGCAATATCCAATCTCGTGCATACCATGGCATACATTAAACTACCTACAGCTAAAGCATATGGTACCTTGGACATTTTTTCTTCCTCCTCTTGTGTCTTTGGACACATATCCTTAGTCAATTTAACATGACTAGGCAAAGGTGTGCTGACAGATTTTGCATTCTCCATATGAAATCTCTACAACACCTTTTCAACATAATTAGCCCGAGATAAAAACAATTGTCTGTTTTCCCATCTCTACAAATTTTCATACCAAGGATTTGTTTTGCTGCCCCCAAATCCTTCATAGCAAAATATTTTGCTAACTGTTGTTTTAGCTCACTTATGTGATCCATGTTAGACCCAGCTACAAGCATGTCATCAACATATAAACACAAAATAATGTAGTTGTTATTATCCAACCTCTTAAAATAAACACAATAGTCAAAATTACACTGTTGTAGCTTTGCTCACCCATAAACTATCAAATTTCAAGCACCATTGTCGAGGTGCTTCAAGCCATATAAACTTTTCTTCAATCGCATACCAGTTTCTCATATTACCTTTGACCTTAAATCCTTGTGGTTGTTCCATGTATATTTTCTCTTCCAAATCACCATGGAGAAAGGCTATTGTAATATCAATTTTTTCTAAATGCAAATCTTCAGTAGCTACAATACTTAAAATAGTATGAATAGAAGTTATTTTAACTAGAGAAAATATTTCATCAAAATCAATACCATTTTTTTGTGCAAACTTTACAACTAATTGGCCAATCTCTTCTTACCTCTATCCTCCTTTCAATTATAAACCCAGTTTTGTTTGCAGTTTTTACTATAAAAACTTGCTTAATCTCAAGTCTTCTTTAGCAAGGAGTCCATTTCTTCTTTCATTCCATGCTCCCACCTAACCTTGGTATCCACCGCACAGCTCTCCATCATAATATTCGTCTAACGGCATCAATTAACAAAATAGTATACAAAGAGGGAGAGAATGCCTTTTGGAGGTATACTTATCCTGAAGATCGCCCAACATCTTGCCAAGAGTTTGTAGATTGTTGTTGTTGTCAGTGGAGCATGAGGAACCATCGAACATCAGTTGTCAAATATCATCCAACATTGCATAACGGCTTTCTTCCTGCTGCAACACGATCTTTTGTACAAAAATTTCTCATTGAATATGACATCCCTGCTTCTAACAATTTTTTAATTTTCAAAATCCCAAAGCCTATAACTAAATTCATCAATTCCATATCCAAAAAATATACATTTCTTTGATTTTTCATCAAGCTTGGTTCTATTTTTAGAATCTATATGTGCAAATGCTTCACAATCGAAGGTTTTGAGAAAAGAATAACTCACCTTCTTACCTTTCCATGCTTCCTCTAGAATACCACAACCCAAAGGATTAGAAGGACCTCTGTTGATTAATAAACAGCAGTGTTTACAGCTCGCCTACATTTTTAAAGGCAGCTCAACATGCAATCTCATAGTCCATGCACGCTTCATTATTGTTCTATTCATGTACTCAGCCACTCCATTTTCTTGTGGAGTCCTTTGAACCATTTTCTACCTACAAATACCATTAGAGGGACAATACTATTCAAACTCTTTGTTGCAATACTCACCACCATTATCGAATCTAAGACATTTTATCTTTTGCCTCTTCTTCATTCTCAACCAAGCTTCTCCATTTTTTAAAAGTTTCAAATACTTCAGATTTCTGCCTAAGGAAATAAATCCATACCTTTCTAGTTGCATCATCAATGAATGTAACATAATACAGGGAGCCACCGAGAGAAAATACCTGAGCCGGTCCCCATACATCTGTATGCACAAGCTCCAATTTCTCATCTTTCTTTTGCTTCCCATCCTTGAGAAAACTTACTCTCTTTTGTTTTCCATACACACAACTTTCACAGAAATCCATATTAACACATTTTAGACCTGGTAAAACATTATTTGAATGAAGTACTTTCATACCTTTCGCACTCATATGCCCAAGTCTATTATGCCACAATGCTGATTCAGAATCCACAGCAACTGTATGATCTTCTACCTGCTGAACTGCAGCAACTGTTCCTGAACATTGATCTTTTTCTGTAACAATTAAAGTAGAAGGAACAGTATGACCTGTACAAAGATATAAGGTGCCTACTTTCACTCCTTTTGCTACTACTAAGGCACCCTTTGTGACCTTCTAATTTTTATCACTAAATATAACAACACAACCTTCATCATCTAGTTGCCTCATTGAAATTAACTTTTGCTTAACTTTTGGAATACGCCCACCCTACATAGTAGCCAATGATTCCCATTCTCCAACTTAATCTTTGATCTTCCTTTCCAACAACTGATGTGGTTCTATTATTCTCAAATAACTTATTTTAAACTTCTTTGGACATAATCAAGAAAATAATTTCTATGGGGTAGCATGAAATGAAGCCTCAATCTAACACTCAAGAATCAAAGCATCCTCATCAGATTTATTATTTACCACATTTTCCTCTTTACTCCTTCATTTTTGTCTCCTTTATTTTTCCGAGACCACAATCTTCTTTTTAATTTAATTCGGCCACTACAGTATTCAACAATCCTCTGTTCTAGATTGGGACATTCTGCCATTTGATTTTCTCTGACTTCCCATGATTTCAAATTGTTTCTCCTTTGTTCTCTCAGATTCAAAACATTGCTCGATGTGGATGTTCCAATTGCTTTTCTCACGAATTTCCTGCTCAAAATAACACCAACAACATCATCAAATTTCAATATTCTAACTAGAAATAGAATTGCTAACAGCCATTACCGTTATTCCAGCTTTCAGCAAAAAAAACACAATCAAAAGAGCCCTAACTCTTCATCAAAGCCATTTTACGTAAGTTAATTGACTGTGACTATTAAACTCATTCAAATGATCAGAATCACCCACCTTCTACCATTTTCATATTAAATAAAACGCTTCATAAGAAATACTCTATTCAAAGCAAGGCTTTTCGCTATAACTGCTTAGGGTTTCCATCAACTCTTGAGTTGTCTTTGTTGTTGTACACACGCCACCGACAGCTGCATAAACCATTTCAAGAGCCTTCTATCCAAATATCCTAGTCCTCAATGACATTGCTGCGGCTCTTTGGTTTTTCCTCCATGGTCGCCATAACCTTCCGATAGAGATAGTCTTCCATCCATCTTCTCAAGAACTGGATAGTTCTTCCCATTAAACTTCTCAACCTTCTTGCCTTTGTCTACTATCATTCTACTCAACCGTGAGACCTTCCCATGTATAATAATTCCAAATACGCTTCACTCGACACCACTTTTTTAAATAGAAATGCAGCAGAGACCAACAATTAAATGCGTATTTAATTAATAAAGCAGAAACTAAAACATTGGTTATAGAATAAATTATAACATAGAGAATTTAACGTGGTTCACCCAATCCGGGCTACATCCACCAAACCACAGCCATCTAATGATTTTATTATCCAGTGCAAAAACCTATTACAATCTTGCGAATAATCGCGTTTTTCATCATACTATAACACCCATTTGAACCCCTTTTTAACAAGCTTAGAAGCTTCCAGATTAGGGTTCTACAAAGTTGGTTTTTTCCTTTTTTCATTGATTTTTCCTTTTCCGGTGACGACACGAAAAAGTAGTAGGAGGTGTATAGTATAGCATGATCAGTCGCCACATACCAACATAACCTTGAGAGGAGCACAATTTGATTGTGGGCATGTGTTGCTAAGTGGATTCTTGTAGGAGTTTCAACCTTTCTTGGTGGTGTTTTGAGGTAGGTAGTTTTCCCATTCTGTTTGTTCTTCTCCCATTCGTTTGTTGTGTTCTTTGTGCGTTCGTGAGACGTTCTTTCACGAATCTTTGTTTGTTTCCATGTGTGTTTTGCTTGTTGTTTTTGGTTTGGTTTTGTATTCCTCCCTTTTTTTGTTTTTCCATTTTGGCTTTTCCTATTTTTTTTTCATTCTATTGTCATTTTCATGGCGTGTCCATTCTGTCGTGCCCTATTTTTAACTAAGCTTTCATTTTGAGGGATATTTTGTGCTTTAAAATTCTTTCAATCTATTTGATGACCCCTTTGATCCTTTTATCATTTCGAGTTATTCGTTTTGACGTCAGGGTTTTGATGCCCTAATTTTTATAAGTCATCGAGTCGTGCAAACTAGGGTTTGTGCGTTGACCTTTACAATATCGTGTCCTAAAAAGTTCAAATCTAGTTTTTTCCTATTAACGATGAGGTTGAACCCCTTATTTAAAGTTTCCTTATAGTTTCATGTGACCTAATTCTGAAGTCAGTGTGACTGTGTGTTTAAAATTTTCTTCGCTTGAATGATAAACTAGTGGAAGCTGATCCGGGAATGAACTCGTCCCATAAGTGTTTGAATAAGAATAAATTTCCAAAATGATCCTTCTTCCAATGAGTGTTGATTCTGGTCTACACCCTTATTCTTTTGGCAGAAGCGGAAACGAAGTTGGAAATGAACTTGGAACCATCTGCTGGTTCTGGGTCCGGTTTCTATTCCGAACCCTATTCCAGTCTCATCCCGGTTTAGATCTTGATCCCACCTATATTAAAAGGCTTTTTTTTCTTGTTTCTCTTTTGGCTCAGCTTCTGGTAAATGCAAATTTTGACTAAGTTTTAAGAGTTTCCTTGGGTGAATAGAAGATGATATGAAAGGTAATATCAACGTAATGGTTTCCAAGTCTTTGTTTATCTATCATAAGACTATTTTAGAGGAGTTAAAAATGTCAAGAGCGTCCGAAGAAACTTCTCAAAGGGGGAGCCAAGTTGTAGAAAGTTCAAGGCCAACAAATCCTAAGAAGATCAAAGTGGAGCAGCTCCCTTACACCTTGAGATAGAAGTACTAGAGTCCCACTATTACAACCACCAAGGTGGATTTGGACTGGGTTGATATCACTGATACAAACTTAGGGCCATTCAAATATGAAGAGTTGGTTGAAGAAAAATTCACAAACGATGCCACAGGGAGAACAAGAAGAATTATTCAATCTGGATTGGCACATGTTTCCCTCTTTCCTCTATCAGTTCAATTTCTAGAGCTCATACTTACTATAGCAAAAGCTTACAACTAGGCAACCAGGAAATGTGTGGACCTGTAGGGGAATATCATCATTGATCTCACTCCACAGATGATAAGGTTCATGTTTGATGCTCCTACACCATAGAACCCTGAACAACTCAATGAATCAGAGGCATTACAATTATATAGCAACCACAAGGAAGCTAACAGGACCCACATGAACAAGAAAGGGATGGGGGTGGAAAATAAATCCTTGACTAAGCTTCCTGATTAGCCAAAGAGAGCAGATTTTAGTAAGGAGATTGGTGACATAATCATGATGCTTTCCAGAGTGTTAAGAAAGAGATATTCTTCACACTTCAAGGAATGGATGTTTTTGTTCATTCAAACCATTTTGGATGGCAAGTACTAATTTGATTGGCCAATGATTTTTTCAGAGAGCCTACATAATTAGATGCTTAGAGTGGGGCAAATAAAATGTTTCTTCGTGACTTCTTATGTAGTGTATGCAACTATAAGGAGGGAATTTTCCCTGGTTTGAATGCAATTTGAGTATTGGGAGAAGCCCTTGGACAAAAGAAAGTGTGGAATCATTATGATCAACTAACTTTGCAAACATCAAAATTGCACTCTATAAGGGTTAATGATGCATTCTTGTATGTTATCATTAACCAGTTGATAGGTGATGCAGGGTATAGATTGAGCAGGTAAGCCATGGCATTCATTGCAGAATGGGGACATTGTTACATCCAATACCCCAAGTTACTTACTTTAAGTTGGCAGGTTTTGATGGCCATCCTCATCTACTTCCAAGATGTTGCAATAACAAAATTGTCCTTATGGAGTTCATCTATCAGGCCATAGGATTCAATCTTAAATTTTCTAGCAAGCATAAGACTGGCTGCCATAAATTTTCCATGAAGTTAAGAGAATATAGTTGTGCACATAATGTGGCTGCTAAGGCAATTTGTGATGAATTGATTTATTTGAAATTGGGTTTATGTACAGCTCATAAGTATTTTGATCTTAAGCATAAGATGAATTCTTTGATCCCTACTATCTTTGAGAAGCATTTCAATTTGCTAGAAGATTTTTGGATTGATTTGAAGGATGAATATGATGTCAGAAGGAGGAACTATGAAAGGTTGCCCATCCAATTAATGATTGAGTATGGGATGAAGGAAGATATTCTTGATAATTTATTAGATGATAGTGTAACCTTGTATCCCCAGTATGAGGTTGAAAAAATAGGTACCAAGGACTTGGATCCAGTAAACTAGAATGATGAAGAGTCCATTGATATTAAACAATTTTCAAGGAAAGTGATGGATCAAAGTATCTAGTGGGTGGTAATGAGGATAAAGGAGCTAGATGCTCAAACTTCTAAGAAGAAGAAAGCTACAAGTACCCAAGGGTACAAAAGAACAAAGAGAAGACAACTCCTAAGGAGCCATTGGATTTTCTCCCTCCTAACTCTGGGGAGGAGCCTCATCGAGTAGTACCAGCTCAAGATATCCTTGAATCACAAGGAGAAGAAACTATTACTGCTGGTGAAGGAACTTCATCTCAACCGCTCTTTCTAGGAGAATTCACTAAAGAAGTACCTCAAGGAAGCCTTCATGGTCAGGCTCAAAAAGATAAACAGAAGGCGCATGAGGTTGAGATCCATGATATTAATTCTGATTCAGAGGCTACACAGTCAGATGATGAGCCTCCCAAAGCTATGTATGTAGAGAATGTTGGAAGTGTTGAGGAAGAGTATATTTTGATAGAGGAGGATCAATGGAAGTTGTTTGAAGATTCCAAGAGAGAAGCAAATGCCAAGGCACAAGTTGAGGCACTTGCCAAACATAAGGAAATTGATGCCAATGCACAAGATGATGCATTGGTTAAACAACAGGAATTGGAGGCTAAGGCCAAGGTTGAAGAACTTGCTAGGTGACAAGAATCTGAAGCTAGAGCTAAATAAGAAGAGATAGCAAGGAAACAAAAGGAAAAGGAAGATTTGTTGCAGCAACAAAAAGAATAGGAATTGAAGATTAAATAAGAAAGGGATAAGTTAGTTATGTTGCAGAAAATCCATGAGATGGAGGAAGAAAAAGCTCAACAAAGAAGAGAGAAAGAAGCCCTCGAGGCCAAGTTCAAGGCTGTTGAGGAAGCTCAAAGAAAGAAGGATGAGGAACTCTTGTTTAAGAAGTTGGAGGCAGAAGCACTTGCTAAACATGAGCAAGAGTCTAAGAAAGCATGGGATAAGGTCAAACAATTAGAGAAACAAAGGGATGATATGTTGAAAGAAAGAGAGTACCTATTAAAGCAAAGGAGATTAGAGGAAGAAAGGGAGAATGCTAAAATTGAAAGGCTTGCGAAAGAAGTTGTTGAAAGGGAGCAACAACAAGCACAAGAGGTTGATTCTTAACCTAAGACCAGCATTCTGCAACCTCTTTCCTCTACCACTGCTGCTTCTTCTTCCACACAGGTGGTTACCACTCCTGTTGCTCCAACATGGTTGAAACTCAACCTTGAAAGGAAACAAGTATTCCAACCTCAAACCTTGAATTGGGAAGATATGATGAAAGAAATAGAGAAAGAGAGGCCCAAGAAATAGGCTAGGGATTTTCATTCCACAAAGCTAACAGATGCAAGTGAAATCATAGTTGAATGTTCCATTCCAATGATGGAAAAGGATAAGCAAGATATGCAATTGACTGATTATTAGTTGGGTATGGTTAATTTGGGGAAACCAACATGAAATCAGTAGATGAACCTTATTGATATAGTGGCATCCTCCACCAAATCCAACATGATAGAGGAAAAACAAAGAAAAGATGAGCTTAAGGCTCAATTCGACCAATTGTATAGGTTCCTGAAGGATGTATCTACCCTTGTTTCCTCTCAATCTATTGCTCCAGAAACACCAATTTTGTTGAGTAAGAAGGAGGCTGATGATCTTGTGCAAATGAGGAGTAAGGTTGGAATGCTTGATAGATGGATATATCGATTGAACCAAGAGGTGGATGAGTTGCTTGTGGATAGTTATAGGGCACATGAGGGTGCATTGAAGTTGGTTGAGGACATGAAATAACATGCTGAAGTCTTGGGGAAACAAGAGGATGAGTATAGAGAGCATACAAAGAAGCTAAAAGACATCAACAAGTTTCCAAAGCAAACTCCCTTGGAATAGTCTATCCTCAATGAGGATAATGTGGACTTCATTGAAAAGATAATCAACATTATCAGGTTCAAATACGCATTCATTTATGAACATAGAAATGAAGTTCAAGAAGCTAGTAAAGATCTAAATGAGCACATTGATGAATTGGAAGTAGTGATTTCCATTTTGGTTAATCTAAATATCCCTGTGAAGGAAGGTCTTCCTCTTGAAAAATTAAAGGAAAAGTGGAATAACAGGTTTGAGGAGGTGATACAAAAAGAGGAGGATGGTGATGATTTGATGCTTGATAGACTCGTGGATATCAAGGATGAAGTGAAGGCTGCTAGAGGGGTTCATTAAATTGCAAGATATGCAAGAGTTTTCTACATAATTGAAAAGAATCAAATTTGAAGTTGATTGCAGATGGGCCTGATGCAGACCTACCCAACAAGTATTCACCAAACATGATGAGTACCCTCTGAGAAAAAAATATGTAGGAATGAGTGGCAAAGTGGAACATGTTGCTCTGATGTGACACCTAATGGCATGATCGCTGGACAACTCCTCTTTCTCCTATTTTGCAGGATTATGACATGAGTCTAACTAAGATCTCCCAACAGTTATACTTTCCTCTTGGTGCAAGCAGGTTTTGGTAGCAAAGTCATCAACCCTTGAACTAAAGAGATCAGCCAAGAATACTTAGTTCCAGCTATTCCTTATTCAGGATCTCAATTTTGATTGAGATGAATTGACGCAAAGCTTGTCTATATGTAATTTGGCTCCTATTTTGCAAAGGTCGCTGATTGAAGAAAGGATTATATCACCCAAGAGAGATAGTGATAGATTGTCATAGCTTTTAAGATTTTATAAGTTTTCAAGCAAGATACTCTTGAGATACTCTTTACGCTATATGTACTTTTATGCTGTCATTTTCAAGTTTTAGTCTTAGTAATAATGTTCATGAATCATAGTCATTCGTATGCCAAAGAATTTTGGGTATACTTTTTTTCTTTATTTGATGCAATGAACAGAAGAACGATTTGAGACTATTTCATTGAGTTATATGTGAGTGGAATTTACTTATATATTGAATCTTTAATTAGCAATGAGTTGGTGATGTGTTTGATTTTGGAAAATGAATCTTGATAAATGGTTATGTATATTAAATTTTGCACTATGAATGTATGCACAGTATTGTAGACACATAAATTGTCCTAGGCTTGCAACTCTTAGATTATTCAACATTGCCCTTTTCATTCTTAATAATTAAATAATTTTTAATTATTTAATTATTTTCTAAAGTCATAATTCTTCTATTAATTAAATAATTTTAATTATTTAATTAATTCATTTTTATCATTTATTTCTCCTTGATTATTAAATAAATAAATTTTATTTATTTATCTAATACGTCATTAATTACCTAAAGTCTTCCATTAATTAAATAAATTTCTTAATTTATTTAATTCCCCTTTTGTCATTTATTCCTCTTGATTATTAAATAAATAAATTTTATTTATTTAATTACGCCACTAAGCAAGTCCCCTTTAAAAAATTAAATAGATTCTAATTATTTGATTTTTAATTATTACTATAATTAAATAATTTTAATTATTCATTAGCCTCTTCTCTCATTAAATTAAATAAATTTTATTTATTTAATTTGGTCCACTCTTTTGAATTTTGAATTAAATCATTATTTAATTCAAAATAATTCCTTTTGTCACATTCCTCCATATTTAAATGATATCTTTATTATTTAAATTATTTACTAGTCACCTGGAGTAAATAAATTTTTATTATTTAATTTCTCCAGCAACCTCTTTGTCCGTGCTAGCCTTATCTTCCAATTTAATTCTTGACTCTTGACTTCTCATTTAATTTTGACCGTTGATTGAATTATTTCATAATTCAATCTCCACCCTTCATTCTTACCTGTTGCCCTAATTTTGACCTAACCCTAATGCACACATCAACATTCAATCTTAAGCATTGATCTTAGGGTTCTTGTCATCTTTTCATCCTGGCCACACATTCAAAATTGCAATTTTCATAAAAGGGCAATTTTGACCTCATTTGTATCTTCTCATAGGTCTCATATCTTCTCCTCTTTGGTCTGGTCATCTTCTCTCGTCAGTCCCACCATCTTCTCTCGTCCATCCTGCGATGATATCCTGTGTCATTCAAAAACAAACGTAAGTGCATACATGATATATCCATTGCATTAGGTCCATACATGCATATCCATGGCATTAAATAGTATCATACATGGCATTACATCATATACATAATCACAAACATGGCATTAACATAATCATCATCATTGCATCTTTTACATAAAGGTATCATGCACATCATTAACATAAGCATATGAATAGTGCATCATCATGGCATCAACAAACAAATCACCACATAGACATCATAATACATAAATGGCATCATAAATTAAGCATCATATATCATACACACATAATGCATAGAACATCACATAACACATATAGGTCGCATCAAAACTGCATCATCATATAAATCTCATCTCAAAAATATGCAATGAAACAGGATAGAGTCAATGGATATCCCAAAAATGGAGCTCGCAGGCTCAACAGTAAACATAATGTGTCCAAATACAAATATGCCCCTAGGATAGGCTCTCATCATCCCCTCGGGGTGAAGAATGTGGCGGTGGCCGAGGCCCTGTCACTGGCTCTGAAACAATGGAAGGTCCTGTAGTGCCCTGTGGCTGTGAGGATGAGGGAACTGCGAATGAGGGCATCATCTCAACAGTAGTAAACACCTGTGAGGTCACTGCTGCTGGACTCTGAAAAGCGGTAGGATCTGTCACTGGTGGCTGACCCTGCACCGACCTCTGAGCTGAACCGATAGAACCCTGACTGTGTCCTGAATGGTGACTCGAAGTATGCCTGCGGGAGTGATGTGATCTGTGGCCTGATGTGTGTCCTGTGGAAGTCGACCCTCCGACACTGCTGTGGCTCCTGGTACCACTGCCACTACCCGACCGGTGTCCACTGCCCGTCCTCGTCTGTGATCGAGACAGGGTAGGATCTCGCTGCTCTGGTGGCACTGCCTGCTCATATAAAGTCCTGTACTGACCTAGCCTCGTGCTCACCCTGGCCAACTCCCGAGCCATGTCCCCTATGGGTCCTGAACATAGGGCCGCGAACTCTGTGCACCATCGCGCTGAATCCTGCTCGCGGATCACCGCCTGATCCCGCTCCACACGGGCTACCTCTAGGGCTGACTGTAAGGATCTCACCTGTGCCTGGCTGGCATCTAACCTCTGCTGCAGATCAGCCACTCGCTGATCAACTGTCGCATCCGGTGGCAACTCTGAGGATGGTATCTCCTCCTCACCCTCCACCATCTGCCATCTGAGGACTCTCTCTGCCTCACCTATGGCCTCATCCTCATCATCATCATCCTCATCCCTCAATTCCCAAGTCAACCTCCATCATGCTCCTATGTTGTTGACCATCTAGAACATGTCAAGTCTCTCCAAGAGTCATCCCCTTCTACTTCCATTCAAGCAACCCAAGATGTATGTCAAGAGCCTAATCCTAAGCATGTGGAAACATCAAGCCCTAGTCCTAATCAAGATCAAATCATTGTCATCCAACCTGTCCATAATCTATATCTTTTCTATGATCAAGATGATATCAATAATGATGAAGAGCCTATCCATGAGAAAGATATTCCAAATTCACCTCCACCTAGCACCATCCATGACCTTCAAACATCCACTTCCCTTAATGAGACACTTGCCTCCCAAGCACGCATAGAAGATCAAACAAATACCTTGGATCTAAGTGAACACAATGCTAATCAAGATCCTAATGATCCCCCATCACCCATTATCGACCCCATTGCAAGTCCTCCATCATATCCACTTGGTCTTTCCAATAAGGAACTCGTGTCTAGTGTTCCACCTACACCTAGTCCCATTGTCCATTGCATACCCCAAGGAAATCAATCTCAAGATGTTGGTACTTCCCCCATGTCTCCTAAGTCCACCTCCTTCCATCATAAATCCTACCATACACCTAAGACATATGTTGCCATTCCACCACCGTCATCCTACAAATGTCAAAAGCATGTGACCATACACCTTCCTCCATCCAATTTACCACCATTACTTCCAACTCCTAATACCCCTCCATCCGCTTTGCCACCATTACTTCCAACTCCTAATACCCCTCCATCCGCTTTGCCACCATTACTTCCAACACCTAATATCCCTACCATCCAATCCTCTTATCCAATTATCCATAAATACCCTAAATATCCTAGTCATGACCAACAAATGCACACATTGTGTAAACATAAAGCTCCCACTCATTCCATCCACCCCATGGGATTCAAAAAAAAAATTTGGATGCCTCTATTTATAAAGTCAAAAATTCTAAAGGTCTTAATTCCTTAGAATACAATTTCAAAAATTCAAAGCCAAGTACATCTAAAAAGTTATATAAGCCCATACCTTCAAAAGAAAAGTCTAAAAACAAAATGGTTTGGGTACCTAAGCAAAAAGAAATCAAGTCAAATGAGGCATCTACGTCACAAAAATCCCAACCATCCACTTCCATCCAAAATACACATTCCATTCAAAAATTACAAAAATCCCACAAGACAAATAAAAGCCATAAAAATACTAAGTCTATGTGGGTACCTAAAGCACTTCATCACCCATCTCCTAAGCAAACATCTCCATTGCTTTCTACACCTCGTCCACATCAAAAGCTTCAACGTTTATCACAATGTGTGCAACCATTGGTCATGGTTCCCTTCCATTTCACAACAAGCCCTTATACCTCCATCTCGTCACCCCCCATCCACTATCCTACATATCTTCCCCACCACCTTCCTATGGTCCATGCTTTTGGCTAAGCCTCCCCATTCATATTTTGCATAATTCCCATATAAGTCCTATATCTTCCCTACATAATCCTCCATAATACACATCATAATCCATCATCTACCTACTCTATCTCCATTTCATGTCATCCCTTACCAACATCTATGAGCATAATGACATTTGACATGGTCCATGCAATGATATCCATTTCTAGTGGGACTATCACCTTTCATGCAACTAGACACTTGAGTCCCTCCTATCCAAAAGTCAAAAAGTCAAAAAGTCAAAAAAAAAAGTAAAGAGAAATCCCTTCGTCCAATGGTGAAAACCTGGTAAACAGGCGCCTTGGATAAGTACCATGATGAAAACCTGGCAAACAGGCATCATGTGTAGTTTGATCTTCTATGTCACTTACACTTGGGGGCACAATGTCTTATCTATCCAACCTATCATTTTTATGTCATATCATTTCCATCCTACCTACCATCTTTAGCCATCATACCTACCTATCATATTGGGTCCACTTATCCACTCTTCTCCTTTTGATCTTGATGAAGATATAGGGGCAAAGTGTTGAAACATGTTTTTTGGGTATCTCTTGACATACCTCATCCTATCTAAACCAATCATATCATTATCCTATTGTCATCAACTTTGTCACGAAAAATCCTAAGTCTTGTACTTAGAATGGGGCATGTCATTCCTATGCAACATAGTCTTTGGAGATCACATCCTTGCTCTCTTATGCATACATCCATTTCATCCATTAATCCCATTTATCTCCTTGCACCTAGACTTGGTTTTCCCCTTGTCATTGGTATCTAGCACAAAGGCTACCCAAATTTTCATCCATTGACACCTCAAAATATTCTCAAAAAAGCCAAAAAAATCAAAACATGTCAAAAAATCCAAAAAAATCACAAATGTCAAAAAGCCAAAAAAAAATCATAAAATTTCAAAATCCAAAAAATCATAAAATGTCGAGGAGAGAAAAACACAAAAACATCCGTCGATGTCGAAGTCCCGGTCACATGGAGTCAAAGTCGATCATGTCAGTTAGTCCATGTCATTGTCGGGCTTTTCGTTGTCTCTGCGCATTTGATCGTGGGCAGGCCATCGGTCGATGAGTCCCAGAGACATTAGGTCAGTCCTTTTTAGAGTTGGTCAAAATAAAATCATGGAATTTGTCACAATCATCACATCGGTCAAATAAGTCAGACATAGTCAAACTCGAACACAAGACAGTCATTTGAAACGTCAATGTCAAAATTGGTCAAAATTAGACAACATAAGCCAATCAATCATACAGTCAACATCGGTCAACTTGCCAAAACATATTACTCAAAACAATGTCAATCTCGTCACTCTTTGGTGCTCTTCAAGATGTGTCCTTCTTGGAGTTAGACCTCGTCAAAATGTCCTTTGCCCTTTCAGGATGTGTCCTTCCTGACAATAGGCCCCGTCAAACTGTCAACACTGTCAAATTGGCAAAACTCTTAAACTGTCAAAACTGTCAAACCAACAAGAATTCAATCTTTGGCAAACAAACATTGGCAAACAAAATTACATGGTTGTTAATCTTTCTTATCTTTTGACTATCTTGGCTATTTTGTCTTATATTTTTACTGTCTTGTCTTTTGGTCATGTTACTAGCTACCTCGAGGATGTCCCATGAAGGATTTAGAGGTGCGATGACGTCTCCTGGCCTATTTTATTTTCTTTGACTGCTATCTATGGATTGTCTAGACAAAAAGACTGGGGCAACTTCGCCCTTAGTATGAGTTAGGACATTCCTTGTCTGTGACTGTCTATTTTTCAAGTGGATGACCTTGCACACCTTGGTCTATGTCATATCATGGTGTTTGTTGTCCATTTGTGTCATTTTTACTGCCCAATGATGATTAAGAGCAATAAATATTAGTCCTATGGCAATGTTTTGAAGGATTTGGTCTAGGAACTAACATGCATCTTCTTTAGTCTTGTCATCTTCTCTCACTCGTCTCATGTAGGCATTGCATCCATCTCATCATCCATATCATTTTCATTAACATTTCTTTGTCTCTTCATATTCTAGTCTTCTCATCCATTTCGAGAGCACACCCATGTTCTTGGAACCTGTCTGTCCTCTCGAGGGGGCATACCACAACCCTCCTCGTCATTCTTCCTCATCTTATTTTGCACTGGGGCATATTTTTTGACTTATTTTCTTTGTCACAATGCGACATGCTACATTATGACAAAGAGGGGCAAAATGTAGACACATAAAATTGTCCTAGGCTTGCAACTCTTGATTATTCAACATTGCCCCTTTCATTCTTAATAATTAAATAATTTTTAATTATTTAATTATTTTCTAAAGTCATAATTCTTCTATTAATTAAATAATTTTAATTATTTAATTAATTCATTTTTATCATTTATTTCTCCTTGATTATTAAATAAATAAATTTTATTTATTTATCTAATACGTCATTAATTACCTAAAGTCTTCCTTTAATTAAATAAATTTCTTAATTTATTTAATTCCCCTTTTGTCATTTATTCCTCTTGATTATTAAATAAATAAATTTTATTTATTTAATTACGTCACTAAGCAAGTCCCCTTCTTTTAAAAATTAAATAGATTCTAATTTATTTGATTTTTGTCCATTTTCTACTATAATTTTCTCAATACCTCAACATATACAGCTTCAAATAAATTTATGCTAATAGTGTTGACATCAATGACAACCACATATCATCAAAACAACCACAACATCCAACAATCTCCCCCTTTAGAATTGATGGCAACACATGATGTGAAAAACACCATCAATGCAACTAACTCTTGCTTAGGTTTTGACTCATCTTCTCCCTAACACTTTCACATAATATTTCTCCCCATAAGGCTCTTCTCCTTAGATAATCACTTGTTTTGCACATGAATCTTCTCCCCCTTTGACATCAATGATAAATTTCTCTAAGCTCTAAACCACATATCTGAATTTATGAACATCTGACTACTCCCCCTGAGTAGTAGCCACCACAACATAAATATGAGACAAGATATGACTGTGAAATTCATGGACTGATGCAATGCAATGCATCCTTAGTTCTGATTAAGAGGGGTAATTACAACTAACTTCCCTTTGAGATACTCAAAAGTATCCTTAGGCAACGACTTGGTAAAGATGTATGCAATTTGCTCCTTAGTAGGCACATACTCCAATCTGACTTCCTTTTCCCTTACCTTCTCCCTCAAAAAGTGAAACTTGATAGATATATGCTTCTTCTTTTTTAATGCAGCACCAGATTCTTGGAAATGTTAATAGCACTTGAGTTATCATAGAATATAGCAATAGGCTCATCATATATAATTATAATATCCTTCAACATCTGTTTCATCCATAGGACTTGAGTACAATTATTAGCAACAACAATGTATTCGGCCTCTGCAGTAGACAAGGAAATGGCATTATGCTTCTTGCTTAACCATGAAATCAGCTTCTTACCCAAGAAAAATGCTCCACCACTAGTAATTTTTCTATCATTCACATCTCCTGCCCAGTTAGCATCAGTAAAGGCACTCAAAGTAAGATCATCATCTTTAGGATACTACAAGCCAAGATCAATAGTTCCCTTCAAGTATCTGAAAATTCTCTTCACAATAGTCACATGAGATTCTTTTAGATTAGCTTGAAATCTTGTAACAATACATACAACATTCATGATATCAGGCCTAGTTTGAGTTAAGTACAAAAATCCACCAATCATTGAGTTGTATCTTGTCTGATTTTCTTTCAGAGAATCTTCTTCTGTTGTCAACTTGCATCCAGTCACCATGGGTGTACCAACTGGCTTTGAATCTTCCATACTGAACTTCTTCAACAATTCCTTCACATACTTGGACTGAGATATACAAATCCCTTTATCTAATTGAGTAATTTGCAATCCCAAAAATAATTTCATCTCACCAATCATAGACATCTCAAATTCATTATGCATCTCATTAGCAAACTTCATGCACAAAGCATCATCTCCTCCAAAAATAATATCATCAACAAAGACTTCAACAATCAAATATTTATCATCATTCTTGAAATACAGATTACTATCAACAATACCTTTGTTAAATCCGAGCTTCAACAAATACTTGTCCAATCTTGCATACCATGCTCTAGGGGCTTTCCTGACTCCATACAATGCTTTCTTCAACCGACACACCATATCTTCTTTATTAGTCAATTGGAATCCATCAGGTTGCTCAACATACACTTCTTCTTCCAATTCACCATTTAGAAAAGTTGATTTTACATCCATCTGATAAACTTTGTAGTTCTTGTGAGCAGCATAGGCAAGAAATAATCTTACAGCTTCAATTCTAGCAACAGGGGCAAAGGTCTCTTCAAAATCAATTCCTTCCATTTGTGAATATCCTTTACATACTAGTCTTTCTTTGTTTCTAACCACTTCATCTTTCTCATTCAATTTGTTTTAAAGACCCCTTTGGTTCCAATGATATTCTTATCCTTAGGTCTGGGAACAAGAATACATGTATCATTCTTTTCAATATGTTTTAACTCTTCTTTCATTGCTTCAATACAATGCTCATCTTTACATGCTTCATTCACACTAGTAGGCTAGGTCTTTGAAATCAAGCAATACTCTTTTGCAATCTTTCTCCTAGTTTGGACACCTATAATCTGATCTTCTAAATGATTCAATCTTACATACCTCAGTCTTCTTAGGATTTTCTTCAACTTTAGGCTCTTATAATCTTTCTTCTGCTCTTTCACCAGTTTCTCCTTCTTCATTTTCTTGATTTATCAAATTGATTTGCACTTGATTTGTAATCTGAACTTTCTTTCCTTTGTTTGTATTTTCATCCTGATCATCAAAGTCATATCCACAAGTTCTGGATAGTGTACCAAATTCTTCATCAACCTTAACATTTGTACTTTCAACCATTTTCTTCAATCTTTTATTGTAACACCGGTAGGCCTTACTTTTAGTAGCATAACCCAGAAAGATACCTTCATCACTCCTAGCATCAAACTTTCCTATGTATTCATCTTTCTTAATATAACATTTGCTTTGAAATATCTTGAAGTATTTAATAGTAGGCTTTTGACCAGTCCATAGCTCAAAAGGGGTCTTACCAGTATCACCTTTGATTTGTACCCAGTTGAGTTTGTACACAACAGTACTCATGACTTCTCTCCAATAGATATGAGGAACATTTCCTTCCAACATCATAGTTCTACCAACATCTTCAATTGTTATGATCTTCCTTTGCACAACTCCATTTTGCTGAGGGGTCTGCGGTGCAAATAATTATCTCTTTATTCCATGTTCTTCACAAAAAGTATTAAATTCAACGAAAGTGAATTCACCACCTCTATATGATCTTAGACATTTAATCTTCAAACCCATCTCTATCTCAACCATAGCTTTAAATATCTTGAAATTTTCCAGTGCTTCAGATTTCTCTCTTAAGAAAGTAACCTATACCATTCTAGAATAATCATCAATGAGTAATATAAAATACCTGTAACCTTGTAAACTTCTGACCTTAGAGGAACCACACAGATCAGTATGCACAAGCTCTAACAATTCATTTGAACAATGCTTTTTACTCCGAAATGAAATCCTAGTTTGCTTTCCCAATTGACATTCCTTGCATATTGCATTGGTAGGTTTCACCAATTTAGGTAGATCTCTCACAGCCTTAGTGGAATTTATCTTGACAATATTATCAAAGTTAACATGACACAACCTCCTATCCCATAGCCAACTTTCATCAAATTGAGCAATCAAACAAATTTTACTAGTAACACTCAAGTGAAAGATATTACCTTTTGTTTTTGTACCTGATGCAATTTCATTTCTAGAACTCAATATTTTGCACTTTCCATCCTTGAACTGAAGATTGTATCCTTTATCAACCATTTTACCAACACTCAAAAGATTGTGGTTCAAGCCTTCCACCTATAGAACATCATTAGTATTATGCTTACCATCAAGAGAAAGGCAACCTCTTCTGCGGATCACACCTGCTGTATTATCACCAAATCTCACAACACCACCATCATACTTTTCCAAGCTTACAAACATACTTTTGTCTCCTATCATATGATGTGAACATCCAATGCCAATTACCCATTCATCCTTTTCTTCAACTCGAGTAGTCAAGGCTTTCTCCACATTTGTACAATCAACATATTCAATAGATACATGATTATTTTCCTTGATAGCAACAAATACCCATTCATCATCACTTCTATTTCCTTTATCAGATTCATCATTTTTCACGCCTTCATAAGCAACATAGTAATACTTCTTCTAAAATCTAGGCTTGTTATGTCCTGGTTTAGCAGCTCTTTCCAGACACCTTGATGCAAAATGACCTATCTTATTGCAAGAAAAGCATTTAAGAGGTAATTTTCCTTCATGCTTACCTTTTCCTCTTGGTACTCTTTTGACAATAAGTGCTTCTAGCTCTTCTAGCTCTCTTTCTTCTTCTTCAATATGTTTGATTTCATCCTCATACTTGAATGTCTTTCTAGAGATGTACTCTCACCCAGATCATATCTTTGTCTATCTCTTCCAGAAGTAGTAGCCTTAAATGTAGATTCAACCTTAGGAAGGGCATCACAAAATTTGTTCAACTCAAAAGTAGTCAGCCTACCAACCAATGTATCTCTGGTTATGTTTGTTATAGTCCAGACCTCTTCAATAGCACTAGCTTTGACTTTGTAAGAATCAGGTAGGGATCGAAGCACTTTAACAACAATCTCATATTCATCTATCTTTCCACCAACACATCTAATACCACACAGAAGTTCATTCACTCTTTGCATGAAAGTATTAATGTTCTCATCATCACCCATTCTCAACCTTTCATATTTCCCTTTCAAACTCTACAACTTAGCAATCTTCGCATTAGCATCACCTTCATACAAGGTTTCCAACTTTTTCTAGATCTCATAAGCAGTCTTCAGATCCATAACATTTTTCATCTCATAATCAGTCAAAGCACTCAACAAAGCTTCCTCAGCTCGAATATTATACTCAACATATGTACTATTTGGTGGAATAACATACCTATTACTTGTAATGCTCCAGTAGGGTTCACTAATTCATCTCAAATGGCACTCCATTCGAGTCTTCCACAAATAATAATTTGTTCCATCAAATCTTGGACTATCCTTCTTGTAACTTGCCATCCTAGATCACCTTAAGTTGTTAAACTTCTTCTAAGGAATAATCTCTAATACCAATTGTTAGCAATATAAGGGTAGACAACTGAGAGGGGGGGTGAATCAGTTGTCACAAAAATTCAAAACATATTCAACTTATTAACCTTATTCTTTGATCTGATTATTAACCATGAAAACATAAATCATCAACACATCAGAAACACACATAACACCAAGATTTTTCACGTGGAAACCCTGTTAGGGGAAAAACCATGGTGGAGGTCAGTCCACAAGATTATACTCTGTTAAAAGTATAATTAAAATGCAATATGGGGAATGCACATGCATTTAGACACACTACCTAGAGCTCGCTGCTCAATTACAAAGGAAGACATGTACTATCTTACAACGAGATTCAAATTAAAGCCATCCAGATTTTGAACTGAGAAAATAGCATCTGTTAATCCCTGATTATAGTTCCAATTAAGCACATGAACACTTCTTCACTCTTCTTCACTCTTCTTCACACTTCACAATAATTCACACTCTGCTCTGCCTTCGAATGATTTAGAACATTATTCCCATACACACACAAAAGCACACCCTTTTCACACATAAACTCAAATAAACAATTGCTCTTATATATCTGCAACATGAAATTTCATTGCTACAAGTTAGCCACAAAGAAATAATAAAATGAATATAAACTATCGGCCCAAAATATTAAAGATTATCAATGTGAATCAACCAAAGTTGGCCACAACTTAGTGAGGACCCAAATCAACATCTCCATCACAAAGACACTTCAAATAATTTCTCCTCGAAGATCCACAACATGCTACAAACACTATGTCGGCCAAGAACAAGAAAAACATGAACACGCAAGAGAAAGTCACCAACCACGATCACAACGATCAATGCAGATGTGCAACAAAGATGGAGCATGATCTAGAAACATCCAAAAGCATCACGAATCACAAGAGAAGCATCTGCAACAACTAAACTAACTGAAATAGCATCATATTCAATTAGGAACACCAATTGAAGAAACAAAAAAACTGTCTAAATGGAAATCTTCATAACTTGATCAAATCTTCATGTGGATCTCTGAAACTTGATGTGGATAAACTAGATACACTTAGCAAAAAAATCTTTAGTCCACAACCTATGATTGATCAACAACGTACATAAATAACCACCATACTGAACTTCACTTCACCACTGACAACCTGGAACTCATTGATTATAATTTTCTCAATATCCTCGACATATACAGCTTCAAATACATTTATGCTAATAGTGTTGACATCAGTGACAACCACATAAAATTAACACAACCACAACATCCAATAGATCTAACCTATATACTTCAACACTACTGAAACCCCAAATAATTCCACACAACTCCTAATCTTAAAACATCAATTCTAGATAGCAAAATAAATTAATGAGATGCTTCTAATATAGATTTATTTACTGCATATAATAGAAAAACAAACTGAAAACCAAAATCTACACTAAGCACACCAAACTACTCAAGTTCATCCAACTATTTGACAAAATGAACAATAAACTCTATAGTCTTCCAGCACTGCTACAACTTCTAGATGAAATTTTGTTTAGAGACCTGTAAACACACTGCCCACAAGTCTCTATCTCCCTGGTTTATCAACCTAGAAGAGCACTCCTTCAATGGTTTCACAACCTTCGAAGAAGAACATGTCATAAGCTTGTAAAATTACCAAAGTAGAATGCCTGAACATGCAACACAAAATAAATATATATCATAAAATTTCCCAACCAAACTTGGGTGCCAAAATCCCATGCCCAAAAATTAGGATGCTTGCATGCCAAGAAAGAACCCCTTGTTTCCAAGTGTGTCTTCATCATAACTCCACTCTGAACTTGACTTGCTAAATTCAAATGTCAGCATGCACCCAATTAAAGCCAATTTCCATAACAAATGCACTTTCCAACTAGGTCCCACAAACATTTTATAAATATTTATAATTTATATTTTTATTTTCCCAAATGATGTAAATGCAATTAGGAAAATATAAATATTAAATATATATTTTCCCCAATGTCCCATGTGGCCCTTCTTGACTTACTATTTTTGGATGGTGGAAACTTACTATTTTTTAGAAAAAAGGGAACATGACATGTCCTCCCTTCCCAAATATTTCTTGTCCTTAAGAAATTTCTACCATGATGCTTCAAAATTATATTATGTTGGACAAAAAGTCTTGATCCAGTAATTGTGAGATGTTGCAATTCTTGTCATAAAACATTGTGCAACCTTGATAGCTCAGAATTTTTTGTGACAGTATTGTGAAACCAATAAGAATATTCTTGCAAATATTTGATGTATTCACTCCCATTCCAAATATATATGACATCTTCTCCAATAAATTTTGTAAACTCGCCAAATGCTTCCCGCTAAATATATGTACTAGCATGTAATAAGCAAAACTTGCAACTACTCCCAATAATGTAAATTCAGTTTGTACTTCTATTAAGACTATTATAAAAGTTATTGCATCCTCTATAACAACAAGTACATCTTTGGGAATGGACGACTACCTACATCTCCAAAATACCAAAATATACATAGCTGAAAATACCTCAACTTGGGAGATGGTACCTTCAGCTTCATAAACTGATCTATAACAACAAAATATTTTTAGAAGGGCATCAAGTAATATCTTTTAGCAACAACATTTACATCACCATTTCCCAAAAACTAAATCTCCAAGCATTAGGTCATTCTAATACCATTGTATGTATGCACTAGCACTAAGTATTTTGTAACAAAAATATGATCTGAAACTTCCTATTGTGACACAAATCTAATTTTTATGGCCCATAGGACTATTATAATATTCAATGCATCCTTCACAATAGTGAATACATAATTTGGAATCAACTACCTCTTTTACCTTCAAAATGTGGAGATACACCCTACTAAAAAATAACACTAGTTGTTCCAAACATTGCCTCAGCTTGCAAGATCTTATATGAAACATTTGGATCTGATCTGAAATAGCAATGATAATACTGAGGAGTAACAATTAACACCATATAGGGCAGCTAATACAACACCATTTCCAAAACATTAATTCTACAATCAACAATTCATTCTAGAAGGAAATTGTGTGCTTCACGAGTCCTCCAACTGACACAAATTGATCATCCAAAAGTAATTTGAAAATGAAAGGAGAGAATAAGTTTATTGCATCCTCTACTATACTAGGTGACTTACTGATGTGCTTGATAGTTTCCACCTTGAAACATGTCCAAGACAATCTCCCACAACAACTCAAATAGTATCTTGGACAACTGGCTAGAAATGCACTGTCATTGGGCAAATTATTCTAAGGACTTGTGAGGAATTTGAGAATGTTTTGGATATTATTTTTTCTTCTTTTTATGACTATTATAATAGTCATTACATCCCTTACAATAGAAAATACATATCTTGGATACAACAACTACTTCCACCTCCATAATATTAAAATAAACATTATTGAATTGTGCAATACAAATATGTACAATAACAAACTCATACATTACCCCAAATTGAGAGGTGGTGTCTTCATCTTCATGGAATAGTCTACAATAGAAACAATTGAGAAGAGGAGTGGGAAATAATGCTAAGCAATAGCAACATATACTCCATAATTCTTCAAAAATCACACCAAACTTCCATATCACACTATATTGCCAACATTGTTTTACTCTAATCTGAAAGAGTGAACCCATGACCTTTAAAGTTGATATGATTTCAGTAAATAAAAATATATAATGGTCTTAAGTAGTATCAAATAGATTTATAACATCAATATAATCCATCATACACAATATCCATAAATCTTCACACAATTTCATTAGGAACATGTAAACAACGCATACATACTGCATAAAGTCCCTCAATCTTCCCTAATTAAAAGATATGGTTGTTGGATTATTTGATATTCTATGTAATGAAACCATATCCAAGTGCAAAAAATTGTAGCTATTCAAAATAAGAGCTACCAAGGTCAACAATATATCAACGATGCAAAAAATGCATAAATTACCAGCCTGAGTAGAAAACCATGATGTGTTCCTTGTATGATGTGTGAGAAACCATGTAGGGGCTACAAAATATCCATGAGCAACCATAATATAAAAATAATTATTTCCCGTGTCTAAAGTTTCCATTGGAGAATAAGCATTGACATGCAAAAATCTCATCACCAAAGATGATCCTGGAAGCACATATTTGAACATCCTCCTTTGTTGATTTTAAAGTAGTGAAACATGTTAGAATGAAATCTATGGTGCTCACTAAAGGATAGCATAGATTGCATTATCTTATCCTTCAAACATCTTGTTTCCCATGTAGCTTCTCCTGTAACACCATATTCTCCTACAAATGTATGTAAGAAATCAAAAATAATAATTGTAAAACATGGTTTGATTACCTCTATAGGCCTCCCAAATGTCTTATGTGTTGCAAACTCTTGTATGACTAGATTTTGGTTTACATAAGTCAAGTATAAAATATTTTTAACCCATTTTTCTTACAACCACATAACCATTGCAACTCTAGGACATATGATATAGAAATCTTTATGCTTCTTTTGTTCATTGAATAGTAAGACTAATTTCCTTGCCTTTATGATGCTAATGGTTTGTAGAAGTTCATCCTTTATGAATACTTTTGCTTTCATGAGACTTGATTTCCATAACATTAAAACATGGTTAGTGTAGACACGTAAAATATACTAATTGATCTCGTACACCCGATCCTGATTTTACTAACACCAGTTTGTCTTGAATCATCTCCTTTGCTAATCATTTAATTAAATAATCTTTATTTAATTAAATTCATCACATTTCATCTCTTAATTAAATAAATTAATTTTATCTAATTAAGTCATTATCTCCTATTAATTAAATAAATCATTTTTTTTAATTAATCCTATAGTCCCTCTTTTAATTAAATAATTCGTTATATTTAATTAATCTCTAAAGTCATCTCATTTAAATTAAATAAATTTATCTTGATTTTATTTAAAACTAACACCATTCTCTGTAATTAAATAAATCAAACTTTATTTAATTAAGTCTAAAATCATTATTCTTCTCATTCTTGATTTATTTAAATCGTAAAATCTAAATCAAAATGCCAAATAAGCTAAATCCTATCTTAATTAATCAAATCCTGATTAATCCTAATCTTAATCCATCAAATCCTCTAGCTTTTGCAACTTGCTCATGAAAATCATTTTAATTGATTTATTAAATCTCCTTTTTCATTCAAAAAGGCATCATAGGATGGAATATTCCTCAAATTTGAAATCTCCCCCCAAAAGTACTTATCCAACAAGGCATTAAAGGCCTCTTATATGTCATTTTCTTGAGCCAAGTGATATTAACTCCATCTTTCATCTCATCTTTCAAACCATCTTTTGAATTTCAAATTTCCCCCTCTTTTCACATTGCCCAAAATGTGCTCCACCTCTTTCCAATAACATCTTGACAAGTGGAACAATGCCATTGGTCCATCTTTAATCCCACATTCATCCTATTCTTCAATCCTCCATCCTTCTTTGTTAAAAATAGAGGCCTCCTCTATTGTATTTGATCATCCACAATCCATGTAAGATCACCATGCTCATTTGGATCCACAATCTTAGGCATTTTCATCCAATTTCATCCACATTTCATCTTTCATAGCTAGGTTATGTAGGAATTCCACCATGGAGCATCAAATCTTCAACAATCATCATTCAAGCTTACAAGGGATTGGGAAAGGGCCATTTTCCACATCAAAATGGCACCAATTCCCCCATGGGATTGAGAGTTTGTTTGCATTAAATAGGATTTGAAAGCTTTTATTTGGGTTCTTCATTCTATTTTTTGTTTTGTGCATTTCAAATGAATTCCATGGGGAATGATGTTTCTAACTTGCATTTGGGACTAATTGTGTGGTTTTTTCTTTGTGTTTGTGTACATCTAGGATCACCATTCACATTTTTGGCACTAGGAGGGTGAATCTTTCAAAATTAACGCATTTTTTTGGTCAAATTTTGCTGTTTTTTTATGTTTTTTGTGTTTCTAGGTCAAGCAGCGTCGCTGGAGGAAATTGCTACGCATTTGCGGTCTTTGTTTTTCCAAAAAGCATTGCTAGTTTCACCAGAGTGCCACTCAAATCCTCAAACAACGCCACTTTTGTTCTAGCATCGCTGTTTGGACCCAAACAACACCACTACAAAGGGTGCTACCTTTGTTTTCTTGCTTTTTCACTCAATCTTAAAATGGCTGTATCTTGGTCATTTTTTGGTCTTTCTTGGAGCTTTTGTTTTTGAAATGGGGTATAATTTCATAAGCTATCAAATGGTGTAGGTGTTTCTCAACTTTTATAGAGTTAAAGTCTTCAAATTTTCACCTAATGTCAAATCACAATGAGACTTGGTCTAAATTTTATGGTTTCTACGCTTAATCATTTATCTAACCCTCATATCTTCTTGTTTCTTGATTTAATCTAACATTTGGAGCTTGTATTGCAAGTTTTAAAGGATCATGGAGCATGGAAGTGAAAGAAAAAGCATTATCACATGATTGTAACAAGTGTTTTTAAACACTTTGGGAGCAATTATAATCCCACTTCTAAGGACTTTGTCACTTTCAAGCTTTTTAGGACTCAATAAATTTCTTTTGGGATTTATAAAGAAAAAAATAAAGGGATTAAAAAGAACCTTAGGAACTTACTATAGTTTGTTTTGGGGTTTTAAAATTGAACAAGCAATCTTCACATTTCAATCTTGGCACTTAAAAAGAATCCATTCTTGTTTTGAAGGTTAAAATGAACATGTGATTTTGTGCTTTTGTAATCTTTTATACAAAGTAATATCATTTAAAAATATGTATGTGCTTCTCTCACACCTCACGGCGATCTTGAGAATTAAAAAGTTTTTTGTGATATTAATTTGTATAAGTGATTACCTCCACACTTCAATTGGATTCTTAAAATTGAACAAAATCTTGCTAGTGTGAGTGGAGTATATTGCGTGTGTGCTCTCTTTGTTTCTCATCAAAGATTGATCAAACTATGGATGTGCTTGCTTGCTTTTGTTTATCCTTAGAGGGTCTTCCTAGTGGGAAAAAAGTAATCACCCCAGGGAACAACCCAATCGGGAACACGCTAAAGCCAAGCGACTTCCACCTGGTATATAAGTGTGGGTACTTGAGGAAAGTTCAAGTATCACGAGGATTGTTTTGAAAAGAAGGGAAACAATGGTCTCTTACCGTATGGATGATCCCCCATGAAAAAAATGCCTATACTAGAACCTCTTGTTTAGAAGGCCCAAATCCTTAATCTATTTGTTGATGCAAGAATGATCATTTTGAAGTCATCTCACATTTTTGTGGCTCTTAGTAGAGATGAGAAGTATGCTATGGGAGTTTCATGGTTACTGATGCTTGGCTAACCTGGGAAGTGAGTGCACTATAAGGGGGAGCCTGTGTGGTCAAGCATTTCATCATTCGCTAAGAGTAGGCATAGCTGGATTTATCCAAGTGGGAATTCAACAAATATTTCCTTTTTATCCATAGGGTTCTACATGTTCTTGGAATAAAAAAACTTTTCTTGGATCTTAAATATTGGAAAACAAATATTCAACATGATCATCAAATTTCCAAGTCTTTAGAAAGCAAATACCTTTGAAAAAATTCAAGTGTTATTGCTTGCCCTAGGGATTCTATCCTTAGAGGCTTCTAAGTATTTGAATTTATATCTCAATTTTTTGTCACTAAAGTCAACATTAGGGAACTATTGTCTTGATTTTCTCAATTTCCACATAATAGACTTTGTGGGATGAGAAGAAATTAGGACATTAGACATTTAGTTTGAAAATCTAATCAAGAAGTGGATGTGGTAAAAACCAAGTCATTAACAATGATAAAATCAATTGAACCCCACACTTGTGCTTGTTTATATTTTGTCTAACAGTCTTTTGAGCAAAAAATTGATCTTTTGGTTTGAAGTACTCTTAGGAAAAGGCATGTTCTTCAAAACCTTGGTCTTGTAAACAAGTCTCTCTTAGGTTCATTTAGGATCAAAACAACCAATCATTTCATCAATCTCAAACATCAATCAAATCCCATATCACAAACAACTCTTAGAAATCTTGGAAAAATCCTTCATACTATACTTTTGGTAAAATCCTTCAAATCAACATCAAAATCTCCTTGTTTGGCTAAGTGTGTGTGGATGGATCCTTCCTCATACACCTAGTTAAATTATCATCCTTGTGAACAAGTTTATTCCAAGATAACATCCAACATCTTGGGGTTTATAAGTCCATTATCCAAATCAAATCAAATCCAATCAAAAATAAAAAATCCAAAAGTCCTAAAGTCTAGTATCCCTCCAAGGTTCCTAAAAGTTCAACACCCATATCACTCACCCTTTCATCCTTCATCTCATCATTGGTCCTAAATCCTTTAGAGGTCAACAAGGTCAAAAAACAAGAGGAACATGGAATATAAACTTGCTCCATACATCATGAGTGATCTAAGTCAACCAAACTATCAAACCCTTACAAAACCAATGGATTATCAAAACTCACATTTATACAATCCATACATAGGACCATTATCTCCTACAAACCTCAATGGTACAACAAATGTGAGTATTCCCAATCTAAAGTTTGGAACACCTTTCCCTATGGTAGATTTAAATCAAAGTACAAACCTACAAATCTATCAACCAAACAATCAATGCATGAGTCTTCAACAAAAGAACGTTATCCCATCAAATCCATACATGTCAAATGTGAATATACCAAGTACAAATTTACCAAACATGAATATTTTGAATCCACACTTGGTAAAATTTGGGATAGATATGTTTTTGAATCATACAAATGTTGTTCAAATTCCAAACAATATGTTAATGAATCCATGTATTGATGCAATTCAAGGTAAAACCATGCAAAATAAAAGTTACCTAAATCAAGGCAAGGTGATTCCCAACCACAAAAATGTTCAATTTCAACCTATCATGCCAAATCCAAACATCTTCCCAAATCAAAACATTGTACAAAATCAATTTGTCCATGATCCCATACAAACACCACAAGTATACATTCCAAAAATTCTTAAACCAAATCAACTATATCGAGGGTGTCAAGATAAAAATCAAGATCAAATTTGGCGAGATCAAATTGCTACACTTACCAAAATAGTTGATTCACTTTGCCAAGAGACATCTCCACCCCAAAATCAATACACCCTTCCATTGGTTAAACCATGTCATCAAAGCATTGAGTTGTGTCCACAACCACATCAAGAACAATATCTCCAATGTCAAGAGGTTGGATATCAAGATCAATAACATCTACAACAAACCCAATCGCCACATCTCAAAAATCAATCACCACATCTCCAAAGTCAATCACCACAAGGTCAAACCTCCCAAGGTAACAAATGCAAATACACACCACTTGTGGAATGAATCAAATCAATCATACAACAATTGATACAAGAAAATCTCATCAAAATCCCTGTGTATGACAATTATCAAGAGCCTCATGTTAAACCACCAAGGTATAACGAGAAGCACCTTTGTGATTTTCACAAAATAAAGGGGCACACAACATCAAATTACATTTGAATCAAAAAATCTCATCCAAGATCTGATTGATCAAAAAATAATAACTATTTGGGACAATGATTAAGATTCAACCACTAGCGATAACATTGACAATCCCTCCACCACAATTGTTGAAAACAATGATCAAGATCTATCCATCAATGATCACCTTGAAGATGTTTCTACCTCCTCCAATGATCAAATCAACATGCATCAAGAGTATTTTTTAGTCATGATCAAAATCCCTCAACAATATTCAACAATAATCTATTTCAAGGAGTGTTAGAATTATTTGATCCTATTGACATAATCCACGACCCATCGACCAATGATCATTTTGAAAAGGTCCCTGCATCACCTAATGAGTTAGAGGACATATCTCAAGAATTTATCCCAAAGCATGATCAACATCTTTCACCAAAGTCTAGCAATGGTCCTTTTCAAGACATATTGACATCCTTTGACCTCATAGTTGCAGATACTAAAGGGATCCTCAACTCAACATTTTATCCAAGCCCACTCAAAGATCAAGAGGATATTGAGAAATTTCCTATGCCTAATGAAGACATCCAAGAACCCTTTGTAAGCAATCCATCCTTTGAAATTGACCCATGTCAAGAACTTGATCCAAAGTATGTCGAAAGCAATTCCAAAATCATTCAAGATCAAGAATTTGTATCTCCAAGCTACTACAATGATCTAATGGACACTCTCCTATCTATACAAGATGTCGCAAATGATGATCACATCCACATAGCACATACTCCTCCATCTACCCATGGGATGCTTTCTTTGGATGGACACACAGATGTTCTTCATTCAGAACAAGATTCCTTTACTCCTGACATTATTACACAAAAAGAGCAGGTTATTGATTCCTACAGTCAAACTGAATTATCAACATCAGGATCATATATATCCCAAATTCAGATTGAGGACATCATGTATGAAGATATCCAACATTATCCACTCAAGCAAACATGTCAGATAGAATAGGATATTTTGGAGTTAGCAAAGCAACAAATTGAAATAACATCATCTGCAGTGGTTATTTATCAAAGAATACTTACCAAACAAGACATCTCAAAATAGGCAGAATCAAAGAACAAAGGTGTTACTACCACCATACTGGGGGAAACTATGTCTCAAGCAAACATAAACTTAGGGAGCACGGAGAATCCTTGTGATGAAACTGATGCCAATACTACAACTAGCCATGTCATGAATCTTCATCCACCCATCACCCCATATAAAAATTATGACCAACATCAAAAGAAGGATGTGAATCAAAGCAAGAAGAACATCATCAAAGAAAAATAATCTGAGAATCATAATGGACAAATCAAATACACATGGATACCAAAGAATACAAAGAAAGATTATCCCTATCAAACTCCATTAGTCAAAGAAACTTTGGGGAAAAATAAAAAAGGGAAAAGTACCCATAAAAGATGTACACAAAGGGAATAGCAAGCTTCCCAAGCGAGATACAAAGTATACCAAGCAGTTGGTCCTAATTTCATGAACACTTCTATATCCACCCATCATTGCTCATCTTCCCAAGTTTGGAGAGTCAAAGGTTCCAAATTATCAATTGATCCATCTTTTATTTCTAAACACACTCCATCCACACCTCCATGCATGATATCCAATTCTCACATTGACCATGTGTTGGAAATGACCCTTCATTATAAGGATTCATAAGGCACTCTATCGCGATGTGCGTACACAGACAAAGTTAACTCTAGTATCAACAAAGTACATCAGGAATCTCAAAAGTTGTATTCAAGTGCACATATCTTGGCAAAACAACTTCAGGCAGGATATCGATGGCACATTATGACAAAAGCATCTACATTGACACCACTAGGTGATTTAACATGAGCTTAAAATCTTTTAGAGAGAAATATGAAAAAACAATCAAAAAATCAAAAATCCAATTTTTTTTAAAAAGGATTGAAAATAGTAAAGAAAAAAATCGTCTTCCAATGAAAACCACTATGGTGGCGCTTTGATAGGTACCATGATGAAAACCTGGCAAACATCCATAATAAATCCATAATAAAACCATCTCATCCATAATAAATTCATGCATCCATAAATCATTTATCCAATCCGTTTTCATCCATTTACATCCATAGTCCAAATTATCTTGATCTTGATAAAACTTTGGTGTACACTTAACCCTTGCTTATGGTAAACATCTTGACATGGGTCATTTTCATTGATCCTATCCTATCCAACATTATCTGAGCCATGAAGCATTATCCAATGAAGCATTCCTCTATTCAAACACCTTATCTTGTCACAAGATAATGCTTTCCATCCTTTGCGTGCTTACCATATCCATCCATCCACACACCTATCCAAGCATCCATCCATGACATTTCATACATTGCTAGACACTGGGGGTAGATATTTACATCTTGCTTCAGGAATAAATATTGATCTATATCTTCCAACTTATGTGGTGATCTGAATATTGGAAAACATGAAATAAAATTGGTCAAACCACTTGTGAGCAAGAATCCAAATCACTAGCCCATGGAATATTTTGACAAGAAGTAGTTCCTTATCAAATCATTATCTTTCATCAAACATCGATCTAAACAATCAATATCAGTCGTATCTAATTCGCACTTCAACATCATATAAAATCATTCAAACAAATCTTGTTCCAAATCAAGCTTCAAAATCCTAATCAATCAAATCTAATCAATCCATCATCTCAAGATATCCTTCCCAATCCTTGTGTTTCTTAACACTATCCTTGCATTGTTATGTATCCTTGACAATGTTATCATCATCAATTGCTCATCATCTTGGGATATCCATCCTAATCCTCGTGTTGCTTAACACTATCCTTGCATTGTTGTGTATCCTCAACAATGTTATCAACATCAATCCATCAATCCGATCAATCAACCTTAGCTTGGTTTTCAACAAAATCCCAAAACATATCACTGATATCATTAGACATATCCATATCCAAATCATGCGAAAATCCAAAAACATTCAAAAAACCAAAAAAATACAAGAACATCCAAAACATATAAAAATCCCAAAACAAGTCACAAAGTCAGAAAAAGTCAAAAGTTTGAACTATGTCATCTTTGAGTTTACACGTAGGAAAAGCTGATATTTGATCAGCCCCTAAGACTCAAAATCCAAAAACATTCATAAAATCTCAAATAAACAAAAAATTCAAAAAACACCAAAATCCAAAAACATTCATAAAATCTTAGAAAATATAAAAACATTTGAAAACACAAAATCCAAAAACAACCTCAAAACATTTCAAAAATTCAAAAACATCCAAATATTTGAAAAAATCCATCCATCCAGTTTCGCTTTCACCCGAAATAATCTCATCCATAATAAACAAATCGTCACACTCACCTTTGGAAAAACAAATAGAAACAACCACAACAATCAACAAAAGCAAATTTCAAACACAAAATTAAAATTGAAACAACAAACTTTTAAATGCAAAATCAAATTCTTGATCATTTGCAAACATGTCAATCAACCTTATATCAATAACCTTTCAAACAACCTATCAACTTGCCATTAATCCACTAACATGTCCTAGGATGCATCCTTCCTACAATGGGCATTATCTTTGGAAAAATCACTTTGGATTCTGATCTTAATCAAAACAAATCCCTTTAGCTAGAGGTATGAAGAACATTGGCTTGATTGCTTGCTTTATCTTTTCTTTGATTTATCTGATTGCGCTCATTCCAATGACTTCTTGATGATGTCTAATCAAAATTATCTAGAGAGAAAGGAATGGGGAAACGATCATTATCTTTTGTCTACTGTGCTCATTAGACATTCTTGTAATAAAACCTTGGCGAATACTTGTTTTATTAGGTATGGATGGAAGGTGTTTTGGATAGCTTGTTGACTATTACATTGCTAGGATTTTCATTTTCGTGTTTTGGTCCAAGATGCTTGAAATATCTGAAGTACATCCTAGTAGGGTTTTTGTATGTCAGGTGTGAACAAGAATACTCCTATCTATTTGTCGATTCAAAGTTCATCACACTAGGTGCAATGCCATCCTGGTTCATTATACCTTGATCAATCGTGCCTATGTGTGTTATCAAACATAAGGTAAGTAACCCTTTTAAAATCCCAATTCCTAATAAGAAAAACATCATCATTATCATTCATCATCATCTCTAATAAAGTCTCGTAGATCATGGACTTGTTGGATCCTCTTGTCATCATCTCATTTCTTCTTATTCTTTTTTACTAATAGTTATGTCCAAGTATCAAGTGTGTGTAATATATCAAAATATACATGAGGCTACCATGGCTGATGACTTTCTTCATCATCAAATCTATCTACATCAAACATTCGAGCTGAACTAATCTTGAACCTGCTTGTCGTGAGATCAACCCTCAAATTGAACTTTTCTCTCGATCTCTTGAGGGGGCAGTGTACCAGCATAATTCTTTCACTGGGATAGCAGTGGGGCATCCAAAAAAAAAAAAGAGAAGTTTTGAATTTTGATCTCAACAAGTTTATTCTTTGAACCAACATAGCAGGTGCATTGCTTCAAAGAGGGGCAAAATGTAGACACGTAAAATATAGTGATTGATCTTGTACACCTGATCTTGATTTTACTAACACTAGTTCGTCCTAAATCATCTCCTTTGCTAATCATTTAATTAAATAATATTTATTTAATTAAATTCATCACATTTCATCTCTTAATTAAATAAATTAATTTTATCTAATTAAGTCATTATCTCCTATTAATTAATTAAATAATTTTGTTTAATTAATCGTATAGTCCCTCTTTTAATTAAATAATTCATTTTATTTAATTAATCTCTAAAGTCATCTCATTTAAATTAAATAAATTTATCTTTATTTTATTTAAAACTAACACCATTCTCTTTAATTAAATAAATCAAACTTTATTTAATTAATTCTAAAATCATTATTCTTCTCGTTCTTGATTTATTTAAAACCTAAAATCTAAATCAAAATGTCAAATCAACTAAATCCTATCTTAATTAATCAAAATTTGATTAATCCTAATATTAATCCATCAAATCCTCTAGCTTTTGCAACTTGCTCATGAAACTCATTTTAATTGATTTATTAAATCTCTTTTTTCATTCAAAAAGACATCAAAGGATGGAATATTCCTCAAATTTGAAATTTCCCCCCAAAAGTACTTGTCCATCCAACAAGGCATTAAAATCCTCTTACATGTGTTTTTCTTGAGCCAAGTGATATTAACTCTATCTTTCATCTCATCTTTCAAACCATCTTTTGAATTTCAAATTTCCCCCTCTTTGCACATTGCCCAAAATGTGCTCCATCTCTCTCCAATAGCATCTTGACAAGTGGCACAATGCCATTGGTCCATCTTTAATCCCACATTCATCCTATTCTTCAATCCTCCATCCTTCTTTGTTAAAAATAGAGGCCTCCTCTATTGTATTTGATCATCCACAATCCATGTAAGATCACCATGCTCATTTGGATCCACAATCTTAGGAATTTTCATCCACTTTCATCCAAATTTCATCTTTCATAGCTAGGTTATGCAGGAATTCCACCAAGGAGCATCAAATCTTCATCAATCATCATCCAAGCTTACAAGGGATCGGGAAAGAGCCATTTTCCACATCAAAATGGCACCAATTCCCCCATGAGATTGAGAGTTTGTTTGCATTAAATAGGATTTGAAAGCTTTTATTTGTGTTCTTTATTTTATTTCTTGTTTTGTGCATTTCAAATTAATTCCATGGGGAATGATGTTTCTAACTTGCATTTGGGACTAATTGTGCGTTTGTTCTTTTTGTTTGTGTAGGTCTAGGATCACCATTCACAGTCAGTCATCAAATGATTTATTTTTCTCTTACCATGGTCAACCATCAAATAATCCAAGTTTCCTATCACCTTTTTGTCATTACTCAAAATCTTGTCTTCAAGAGTGGTACTTGGCTTGTAAAAGTGTTCCAAAAAATGTGAATATTGATCCTGAACATTAAGTGGTTAGAAAGCACAAATAACACTGTATGTATCCTCATAAACTTCCTTTCATTCCAAATGAAAAATATGAAGAGCTGAATAGTGTCTTTAACCCTTTTAATCTTCAAGAGGTTTCTGGGATCCCATATTCTTATGTATAAACAACTTTGAACATTAAAAGATTGATCTCCCCCTGCATGCTCTCCAAGATAAAAATAATTTTGTGGTAACTTAGAAAGTGAAAAACTTGAAATGTGTTCATACCTTTGATTGCGAGTAGAGTGCCCATTCTCATTTTCCAAGATAAACTTCATTGGGAAATCTTCAAAAACATTATTTTCTTGATCCAAAACCTATGAGTTCATCTTAACTAAAATGTTGTTTTTTAAAGCAAATTCGTCCATAATGTTACTTTGTAACTCCCTTGGTGGATCACCAAGTTCCATTACCCTTTTCCTTTTGCCAAACTCTTCACTTTGAACAAGTGCCCCTCTTCCATCATCTTGCATGTTAGATCTGCATTCTCTTTTTGCACAAAAAGAGTTTCCTCTTCTTTATTTTCATCAAAGGGAACCTCTTTGAAAATATTTAGAACTTTTGAATTATCTTCATAATCAACATGCAATGTTGATCTTGAATTAACTTCATCAAAAGGAACACATTCTTGTTGTGAGATTTCATTTCCTGAAATATATTTTTCAATTAAAAATTCATTATCTTCAACCTTTGACTCTAATTCTTCATCTTTTTCTAGAGACATTCCTTTAGTTCATGACCCTAGATCTCCTCATTTTGATTTTTCTCACTCGAAATTGGGTGTAATTTATAACCTTTCATTGCCATCATACCTTGCATGTGAATTATGAAATTAGTGTAGGGGACTAAATTCCTAAAACCCTCATCCATATTATTATACGAAGCTCTCATAGTAGTTGGATCCATAACCAATTATTCCATGGGATTGGAAGAGTGAGTGATTGTAAAGAAACCACCTTCAGGAAATAAATTAGATTTAGTGGGATGCATCTTTAAAGCCCTCAAGTTGGGAAGATCACAACTCTGATACCATTTTAATGTCCCTCAATCAAAAAACTATTTAATTTGGAAAAAACTTCACAAAGAGAAAATCAGGTATGAAGAAAATTGCACCAAATCATCCAAAATGAGAGTAAATCATTAACATTTGAAATCAAATATTTCATTACATGTTTTAGCATGAAAAAATACCATTTTTTCTATTGATAACAACAACCAACAAAAATAATTATCTACTGCACAAACCCCTAAGAAAACTCAACCTAGATACTTCAACATTGTTGAAACCCCAAATAACTCCACACAACTCTCAATCTTAAAAGATTAATTCTAGATAGAAAAATACATTAATGAAATACTTCTAATACAAACATATTTGCTGCATATAACAACAAAATAAACTGCAAACCAAAATCTACACTAAGCACACAAAACTATTCAACTCCAGCCAACTATTTGACAAAATGAACAATAAACTTTACAGCCTTTCAACACTGCTGCAACTTTTGGATGAAATTGCCTCTAGAGACATGTAAACACACTTCCTGCAAGTCTCTATCTCCCTAGTTTATTATCCTGGAAGATCACTCCTTCAACGGTTTCTTAGCCTTTTAGGAAGAACAACATAAGCCTGTAAATTTACCGAATTAGAATACCTGAACATGCAACACAAAATAAATATATATCAAAAAATTTCCCAGCCAAACTTGGGTTCCAAAATCCCATGCCCAAAAATTAGGATGCTTGCATGCCAAGAAAGAACCCCTTGTTTCCAAGTGTGTCTTCATCACAACTCCACTCCAAACTTGACTTGCTAAATTCAAATGTTGTCATGCACCCAATTAAAGCTAATTTCCATAAAAAAATGCACTTTCCAACTTGGTCTCATGAACATTTTATAAGTATTTATAATTTTAATATTTATTTGCCCAAATGATGTAAATGTGATCAAAATAATACAAATATTAAATATATTTTTCCCCAATGTCCCCCATGACCCTTCCTAACTTACTATTTTGGGACGGTGGAAACTTCCTATTTTTAGTAAGTACTCTTTTTAGAAAAAAAGGGGACATGACAAGATGTGGTGTTTTAGGAGGTCTACATGTGGGGGGAACATGCGTTGGTACTAAAATCTTGGTTTCCCTCCTTCAATCTTGCAATCGAGCCTCTCGTTATCTAACATGTGTTGGTCTAGTTACCCAATCTTCCTCTTTATTTATACTTTGGATTGTTCTTATTGATGGACCCAACGACTTTAACATTTTACCTTTATGAAATTTTTTCAAATTTTGGTAGATCTAGATTTATCCAAGGCTCTTCTAAAGAATATTGTATTGGACTTAGAGAACTAACCTTAGGTTTAGCCACTTGACTTTGAAGGACTACCTTTCCATTATCAAAGATGTTTTTCTATGAATCATTTTATATCAAATTATCTTTACTCACAACACAACAATTTTAGCCTCTTGGGGGTGAATCCTATAAACTAAAGGATTGATGGGGCTTATAATGGTATGCCAAAATTAGAAATTCCTCACACTATTGCTCCTCTTGTGATTATATCTTAATCATGACCAATGGATCTTCCAATTATGACTATATTTGTATCTTTAGTCATGACTGCACTTGTAACTCTAATTCCCTTGGTTGTTGCCCTTGATGGTATGGTATCATCCCAATTTAAAATTGATCTCGAGGTCGACTATTAGATAGTTGTTCATAGAAGGAAGAAAGGTATTCTAAAAGTTGATTTGAAATCCTACTCCTAGAAAAGAGGGGGCTAGTCTACTAAGAAGGTTTAAGAATAGTGTAATCCTTTTGAATGGTTAACTTTAGTGCTATTTGTAGTACGATTGTTGACTTTTTCCTTTATATTAACTTCTTTTCAACCTTTTGTTGTGTCATAAATATTATTAAATTATAATATTAATTTAATATTTTTTAAATATATAATAAATTTGAGTAATATTAATAATGTTGTAATTTTTGGATTCTTTGTGTTCATTCTTTTCTTCAAAATTAATTACATTATTTATTCTGCAACTAATTTAGGAAAAAAGAATGAGCAAAAAAACCCAAAAGAAAGCTAGGATAACAAAGAATACACTCTATAAAATGACGACACAAAAGAACTAGAAAGTATACAAACCCAAGAATCCTAATACCTGAACCTCTTGCTTCTAGTCATTTCCTGATAATGGAATGAATCCCAATGTCATACAAGCAGCTTTAACATAGAAGTCGCAGATGAGGAAGTTGATGGGTTCATCAACAAAAGCCACTTCAGAATCACCCAAGGAGAATGTGAGATTGCCTTTATTAGGATCCAAGTTGGAATCAAGTATGTGGGTGACATCATCAACCAAAAGTTATGTTGGCATTTTCATCAGAGGGTTAGCGTTTGCCAGATTGACTTGTTCCTGCAAAAGGCACTACATTCATGATAGAGATTTGTCTTACTCTAATAATTCGTGAAGGATAGAGGAGTTGAGAGGGGATAAATTACCACCAAGATAGAAACATTTAATGCAAGGAAAAAAAACAGGATTTCCATCCTTCTGCAAACCATTTGTCGTCACCCCAAGAGGGTCGAAACCCAACCCAAAAACTGAAAACTTACGCTGTAACTTCTCCGCACCCTTTTTTCACTCAGATAGGTGAAAATTGCTCCTCCTTTTGCCTTTCGCCCTATCCACAGTGCTCTTCACTTCTCTAATCATCATTCTTCCCTTCGTCGTTCGCCCGTCTCTGTTCCTCGCACTGCGCACCCACCTAAAATTCTTCATATTTTGTCTTTCCCTAATTGCAACATGATGTAATATAATTATAAACTAGCACCTCCATCTAAAGGAGGTTCAAGGATTACATCGCTAGAAAATTATACTTATGTTGATATGTTAGAGAGTATGTGTTTGTGCATTGTGCATATGGATGTAATGTGTAACAAGTTCTAGTTGCATGTGGTTGGATTACATAATTAATAATAATAAGTGTTAAATAACAGAATGAAATAAACTTAGACAAATCTAGATTTTTTTCACTTAGACAAATAGAGTTTTTTCATTTAAAAAAATGGATATTATATGAATTTGAAATATTTGCACGCGAATTTAAAATATAAAGCAATGTAAATGTGAAAGGAAAGTTTCCATCAAATTGACAAAAAACATTGCAAATGGAAATAGATTATTCCCATCTATTGGAAAATCAATATTTATCTAGCTTTTACATGATAAGTGAGATTTTGGAGGTTTTCACTTGATATTTTGAAGCTTTTACCATTTAACAGTAACTAATTTACCATTTAATAGTAGCTAAAACTTGTTTTCCAACAACTCAATAGTTAGTGAGCAAGCTTTTGGTTAAAATTGTGTATATTTTGAGCTAAAAATATACACAGTTTTAACAAAAAGCTTGCTCACTAATCAATGGAGTGTGGAAAACTCAAACTAACAACTCAATAGTTGTTTGCAAGCATGAGACTTGTTTCAGGCTCAAATCTCACACTATATGTAGCCTATCGACTAATTATAATAAGATTATAAATTATTATAATATTATAAAAATATATATATATATATATATAGAGTAATATTTATATTAAATTAGTTAAATACAAATATTAGCTACAACAATATGTTACAATATGCATAGAGTATCATTAAATTAAATAATATCTATTGTTATTATTGTGATAATTTGCAAGATCAATTGGATTGATGTTTGTATCAGTTTGAGCCACGTGAGCAAGCTCACACACACTCATTAATGCAAGTATACAAAAAACACACAAAGCAATGGATAAATGTTGAATGAATGCAAGTTGAATTGATTATAATTAACTCACAATAAGGAGATACATATAGAGAACTAGCTAGCTAAATTTAGTGGGCCCTAAAAATAGGTGAGCCTACGAATATGCATTTAACTACTAAATTAAGACTAGGCAATAAATAGAACATGGCTAAGAATAGTGCACTCCTAAGCAAGCTTAATTCTACATTATCAATTATTAACTAGTTGTAATATAGATTTATTACATATTATTATTACACATAATTTGTGTTATAATAGAAACATCAAATAGATATTTATTATACTAAAATATTATAAAAGATAAATATGTGGGTAAAAGTACAAAGTTTTGTCACACTTTCAGCCAACTTATAACATAAGTGAATTTAAGTATTTGTAACTAAAAATCAATTTTGGTCAATATATGATCTTGTAAGATTCATTCTATGTCCACAACTTTTCCAACTAAAATTGTTAGATAAATGCATATGTAGCACCACTTTGAGGCCAATTTATCAAAAAAAAAATAATAATTTGAAAAACTTGATATTTCAACAACTTTTACTCATGTAAATAATTTAAAAAAAAAAAAAATTCAAAATACCTTTTTGTAGATCCATAGGTATACGGATTTGAAAATGTAAGTTTTTTCCTTTCTTGATGTTTTAGATCAAACTCTATGATCCATTATCAGGAGAGCGATACAAGAGAAGACAATGAGATTTATGTCAAGATTACTATTTGATTTGTTTCTTGGGGTGGTTGCAAAGTGAAAAACCTTCTTGAATTTTCTTTCATGTAGCTTTACTAATAGCTATCACCATTTAGAAATCTATTTGCTATTATTTATAATAGGTTCTCTTCACTAATATATTTTTATTTTTACCAAAAGAATAAAAATTTGATATTATATGTTATGTAGTGAATGAATATAATTAATTTAAATTATAGAATTTATAATATTAGCAAAGATGTCTTAAATACATTTATCTAAAAGATGTTGAGAGATATTAATCTTGAGGTGCCCATATTAAAATTGTTATTAATAATAAACACGTTCCTTGAGATTGATATCTCTCAACATCTCTTAGATAGATGTATTTAAAATGTTTATGCTAGTAGCATCTATAGTGTGACATTTTTTATGTTTTTGTACACTATTATTTTCCTTTGTAAATAAGCAAGCCTATCATAGTCATCGAAGTGTATAATATAAATCACATTTATATTGAAGATTTTTTAAGCATTTCATATTCTTCCAAATGTGCAATATATAACACATTAAAAGATAATTAATAGTACATTTCATATTTATCCAAAAATAAATTGTACGTGATATTAAAAGTAATAAAATTTCAATAGAGGGGTGGTGGGCCTAGCTTGATTGGCTAAAGCATCATGTTGAAGGCAAGAGGCCACAAGATCTAGTCTCCCCACTATCCTCGTGGTACTAGAGGGTGTGTTGCACCAGTATCACCAGTCGCGTGAAAAAACAGAGTATAGGGGGCGGCTACTCAATTCTGATTCTTGAAGTCTAAAAAAATAAAAATAGAAATAAAAGCTTAATAGAATAATTTATTGACATCTAAATTCATCCTAATACAACCTTATTTAGAATTAACTAAATGATTAATTTATTTAGTTAGTCTAGCTCATCAGTATATCCCTAAAAATAAAAAAGCACTCATAAATTTATCCAAAGTATAATAATGTTAAAAATGGACCTAATTAGTTGATGATTAATTAATTAATTAGATGAAATTACCTATTTTACTCTAACACTAGACTGCTTAAGCACAACTTAGGGAGAAGCTAACAACCTAATGGTGAATGCATAGATGGGTCATGGATACAAGGCTTGATGAGGTACACATGTACAAACAAATTAATTTCTCATAACTAGAGAAAATGAGAAAACCTCATAAGAAAAAAAATCCACTCAAAAAGAGAGAAAATGAAATAAATGAGTACTAGTGAAAGATGGAAAGGAGGACTTAATATGACCCCCTAAGGATTATTTTTTGTCACATTAGTACAATTAATGTCCCCAAAATAAGAGAGAGAATATAAGAATATGAATCATGCCATAAAGAAGTAGCTCCTATGCCAATGGTGAAGGGCTAAAGATAGAACATGATTCATTGCCTACAAATAACATTTCTCCCCTTATGAAGAAATAGATTGAATAGTGATTGAAGAAGCCATTCTTATAAGCTAGATGAATAGGGAATCCAAATTATCTAAATGCATTTCTTTGAAAACTACTTAGATGTCCACATGTTGGAATTAAATGATGTCATTCCAAAATCCTATAAAGACTAATGTAGAAAAATATCCAAAGATAATGATAGTGGGCTAACAATGTTGATGTGACTATCATGAAAGAGGAGATGAATATCCTCAAAATAATCCTTCGACTCCACAAATAAGGATGATATGTCTAATAGATATGAATCCCAAGTATTTGTGTTTGGAAGATTATGAATGACTTGTTGAACTAAATCAATAGGGGCCATGGATGTGGTGATATTAATATGATCTTTCTATGAAGAGCGGGAACAAGGAGAGAAGCCTTTGAACCATCAAAACATGTAAGAATTGTGATACACTCAAGCTCCTCTTAAGTATCATCATGAAAGGTTATATAATTTGCATCATCAAGGGAATGGGAGAATTGTAGCAAAATCCTCTAGGAGTAGAGAGATATGAGGGTCTTGATGGATATTCAAAAGTTGAGTTCAAAGTGTTTGGGGACAAACAATTTATGATATAACATACATAGTGTCATGATGAACACTAGAACAAATCAATCCTACAACATGGTCAATGATGTTACCCTAAGACAATTTAATCCCTAGTGTGTTTGGTCCGCGTATGATTCATAAAAATAAGGAAAGAGATTAAGCCATCTCAAATGTGTCAAGATGTCATTTCACCAAGACTCATAATTATCCTTTTTCAATATTACTATTGAAGGATGAACAAAAAACCCATGATACCTCCTCAAATGATTAAATGAGAGACCAACTATCTCAATGCATGTAAAGCAAATCAAATGAAGTCATCTCATGTAAACAAAACATTTATAGGTGGCAAGATGTCCACGTAGTTGACTAGAAAGTAAAATAATAACAAATAGAATAAAATATACCCAGGGTAGACTCTAGAAAAGTGCATGGATAGTTCTAAAGAGCTATAAAATACCTTTCCAATGCTAAAAAAATCACAAAAAGCAAAGATACAGGAAAAATATTATGAACTCAAAAGTGAAAAATGAAGATTTAACTTCAACAAGTGATAAAATTTATCAAATTTATTAGTAGAAAATTTTGATGATAAAATCCACACGATTGGAAATTACAAAAACCTAGATTTACAATGGTATCTTGTTTGTGAAAACCCAACTATGTACCCCCAAGATATGTCCAAAAGAGTAAGGAAAATTTAAGGTTAGAGGCCAAGTGGACTGTACAAGGATTATGTCATATAGACATCATAATGATGTCAACAACATGTGGCTGACATAATATGCTCGGGCTAGCTGAAATATTCCCTTCGAGGCTTGAAACTACTTGATTTGCCTAAAAATGTCAAAGACCACTGATAATTTTGGAAAACTATTGATTTGATTGTTGAACACAATTTTCTAGCATCTCAATGGTTTGGTGGTAAAAGGTTGTTGACACTACTTGTTGAAGCTATCAATTTTGATGACTCGAATATACCCAAAAGATTAGAGTCTCTACCAACAATCATTAAGGATGTAGTGGATGGTGACAGTCGGAGGTAGCCATTGGTTAAGAACCTACTAACAAAATTTTAAAAAATCACCATCCAAAATATCTGATGCTGCTACAAAGATTCTTACCATTTTTTTTTCTTAAAACAAAGCTGCACAACCAATAATTTTGTTGTTAAAAATTTGTGACCATGTGAGATTACACTTGCGAGGACTACACAAGAAAACACATGAGAATTATTTGACCATACGAAATGTGTAACTATGCAAAAAAACTCCTTGAAATTTATGTAGCCCCTAAAAAAATTTATTTTCTCAAATTTTGATAAATTAATAGTCAATTATTTTTTGCCATTTTTGGATGCAATGGTGATGCTCATTTTTCTCTAGGATGCATAGTTTTTCTCTCAAAGTTGAATCTTTTAAAAAATGGATAGGAAGTCACAAATCTAGTGTTATGATACCTTGTTGGAGTTGATTGGCAAACCCCACAACTTCTAAAAATCAACTACAACTGAAACATCTATCACATTAAGGAGAGAAAGAAAATAGTGTGTTATGCAACCTTGAAAATTGATTTGATCCAAAAGGGCTCCATGTTTGAGATTTTGTATTAAATGATTGAATACATATGAATAATTACAATGATAAATAATCAATCCTTATAAAAGGAAAAAGAAAAAAGAAAGACTAGATGAAACCCTAGGTGATAATTAAATTAGATTATGACATGTGTCCTCATCCTGTGCAATGAGACAAAAAGTACATGACCTAAACATATAAAATCACTCTCAAGTTTAGCTTAAGTGTAATAAAGTAAAAGGGGAACCTAATTAATTTATTGATTATTAATTAATTAATAAAGCTTTACCTATTTTACTCTAATACCAAATATCCCTATGATTTCAAATTTTCATACAAATTTAGTATGAGAATTTAGTGTAATGATCAATATTAAATCCACAATCATGAACTACATTCAATATTCATATTCATTTTAATAAATATGGTCTTTAGCTTTAGTTTGTATTTCAACTGTTTAAATGGTCAAGTTTATCATGTTTAGATTGAGTTTATATTTTAAAGCTACAATGAGAAGTTGTTCAATTCTAGATCAGAGAATTTTTACATAATATATTGATCATCAATATTATTTAAATCTAATTCTATGTATGACACTATTATCCGAATAACACCATGACAAGAAAAAACCATGTGGTATCCTCTATGTATCAACAAATATTGATTATTATTAAATTTATGGTTCATGGGGCTTCTAATTTTGGAAATACCTTGATATTCACTAATATAGTACAAGAACCATTTTTTGAGTAACTATATGTATGGTTCTTTAATTCCCCAATAACTAGATACCATATGTTTTCCTATTTCTTTTAATGTTTTTTGTTTGATAACCTAATTTGAAAATATTTTCCTTTTTAAATAATATTTAACTTCACCTTGTATTCTATTTGATAAATTAGTGCAATGATCAATAGGGCAACTAGTTTCACTTCAAAATATATGGCTTTGACATAACACTTGATATTCATAGTGTCACAATTGTTAATATGTCAATGTCCCACAATTCACCACATTGTGACTCTTATCCTTCTTTTATTCCTAAGACTTTTTTCTATATAGAACTTATTAATTTTATGGCTCATATCCACTTATCCCCAAAAATTATGGCACAAATTTATTCTACCTTAATCAAGGCATCAACCAACTAAATGTAAAATAGTTTGATTTTTTTAATAATTGCTTGAGAAGTCATTACCAACAAGCATCGACCCCTATGTAAGGTTTTCTATTGAACTTCTTGATGTAAGGTACCTGTTGATGCCAAAATTTGACGAGGTAACAGTGCCTTATGGGAAACTCAGTTTAAGGGGGACTTTTTGTGCTAAACTGACTAACCTCCCGATTTTTAGAGAAGTCAACTTCTTCTATAATGGGGTTTGGAAAGGGAAAAGGAAGCAGATATAATAAAATGAAGTCTAAACTAAGGTGATGTGCCAAGACTTAATGATAGGAATGATAAATCATAGATCTAAGCGCCCGAATGCTGTTTTAGTGTTCCAGAACATAAAAAATTGAAGATTATAGCATTGACAATTCATTCATTGACATAAAATAATATTGCATACATTCCTACTGCTAAGAGGAGTCATTAGACATGATCTAGGTCAACAAACTTGCATTCAACATATATAGAAGTTCTCAAATGAAGTGTCGAGACAATAAAAAGCACAATTTACAGTTTGATCAAGTAGCATAAAAAATAGAAAGGCCAAACAATTGGCACAGTCTGGGAGTTTTTTTGCAATCAAATAAAACAACAACAAAGGCCTGGCGTCTTTAACTAGAACCAGTGTTTTCTTCAAATTATGAACCCTTTTCTCATAATAGAGAAAATTATATATAGCAAGAAGACTTCCCACTGCCTCGAAGAGCAGCAACATAAAAGATTTTGCAATCCCACGGCAATGATCCAAGAATCAGAATATTCCCAAAGCCATTGCAACATAATCGATTTGGAACCAAGCATTTGGTCGTCCTAGGCACAGGTGCATCCTCTGCAATGATGGCGGTGGTCCCATAAAGGCCCGATCAGACAAGTGTCACCCCCTAGTGTGAATGATTATGATATGCAGCGGCCAATAACATCATTCGGCTCATCTAGTCCATCGCATGAATATGGGATCCGCTGGCTAGGCACGTGGTAGCCTTTCGCTACTTGTATGAACTTCTCTTCTTTTACCCTTGAGGACCTGCCTTAGTTCTACATGTGTCAAATGAGTGGAGCCCCTTATCCCTAATGGAGGAAACGATCACCAACCGGGCGCAAAAGAGACGCATGGCAGCAATTCGCTACCCACGACCGTTACTTCATCTTCACGCAGAAATATTTGCGAATGGCTGACATGTAACAAGTGTATACCGTAGTTAGCTACTGTGGGGCCCACTATAACCTTTTAGGAATGAAGGCTTCGTGGCAACTTTTCAGAGCTCGAGGAGGCAGCAAGAAAACATGACAAAAAGAATCCTGAAGCTGCAACACGTGGAAGCATAGCGGAGCCTTCTAGGATGCGAATGGAATGCCGAGACTCGGAGTTGCGAGGAGTGGACACGTGGAACAGGAGAGCAGAACCTTGATAAAAGGTTGATCTGACTTTGCGATGTGCGGGCCAACACATAAAGGAAAAAATACACCCGAAGGGAGCTAGTTAATTATTTATTAACAACTTTTGGCGACTATCAGGGGCGTTTCGGCTAAGGAAAAGAGAACCCAAAATTTCTCTAGTTTTCAGGCCAGAGTGCCATTTCATTTGGTCAATGGAGTCAGAGATTGGAAAGAGCCACCTACAGAGGCGACCATTCATCCTCAGATGGCTTCACCATGTTGCACAAATTCTCCTGCACTCCACTTAGATCAATAGTTTCTTTGTGAGGTAGCGCATCGGGTAAACTGACCCCTGCTTGACAATGAAATAGTAGCTGTGCAAGTGGATGGATCACTCCCTCAATGTCGGTCACCATGGGAGGATGACTGAAATCCTTGAAAGCCTCTAGATCATTTTCCTTCTCTTTTATCCTTTTCGCAATTTGCTCGGTCATGGAAATAGAGCCATCTTCAAGGAACGGGGTCGGCAAACCCATCTTGCTTAACTCGGAGAAACTCCCCCGTATGCTGTCCAGTGTCTTGCTCAAGATAGTCGCGGTTGCTTTAGTGCATTGGAAGGAAGAGTGGCAATGGATGAATTTATTTGTTGTTTGGGTAGTAGCATCCTGATCTTCAATACCCGCCTTGGCAAGGTTTTCATCAGAGGTCGACTATAGCTCGGTGAGCAGATCCTTTGCTTCCGGAACCTTCTCCAAGATGAACCGTGGGAATTGCTCAATCGTATCATGAGCCTCCTGACTCAGCTTTGATGCCTTGGCGATGAAACAGAGGGTATGTTGCAGTGTCAGGAAAAAGGCTTTAATCTTTTCCCAGTGAGAGATGTATAACTGCCTAACCAACGGAATGATGTCTGGCTATGTAGGGGGAGATAAGAGAGAGCTTTTGAGAGCAACGATCTCCACGTCTCTTGAAATAATGGCCTCAGCCAATTCTACCCTTTTCTTTTTCTTGGACGCTAGCTGTTCCATAGAGCTGCTCATTTCTTTATTCCAATTCTCCTCGGCTTGGGAGTGATTTGCTAAGTGCTCGTCGAGAGAAGACTTTGTCTCTTGGAGTTCTTCCTCTATTTGAGCTTTTAGGCTCTTAATTCAACCTCTTTTTCTTGTATTTTCTGCTCATATTCGGCATATTGGTGCTCCAAGACTTCATTCTTCTGTGCCATTCCTTGACTGAACTCAAGGAAAAGTCGCTCCAATTCTTCATTCCTCAGTTGCAGATTTTGTTCCGCCTCCTGATTCTTAGAGCGTAGCTCTTTTATCATGGCAGGGTTAGTGGCCTGAGTCTTTGCAAGTTCGCCTTGTAGTCTGTTCCTCTCATCTTTTGCTACCAGTTCCCTTTCTGTCATATGAGCAACATCTGCCTCCAGGGATTTTTTTTTTCTCCAAAAAAATAACCCTTTCTTTCGCTACTTTAAGCTGCTCATCCTTCTTCTTTAGTTGGCAGCTAGTTTTAAGGAAGTCAAAAGTGACTACCCATTGCGTTTCCTCCATGATTTCAACCTTACCCTATGGTCGGGCCACCTTCATGTCGAGCCCTACCGCATATATCTCATAATCTTCTGGGTACATTTCTCCCTGAGGCTTGCTTACTCTCAGGTACATGGTCGTAAACTTCAATTCTTGTCAGACCTCATCATAAAGAGCCTATCCTTTTGGCTCGGCAGAAGCGTTGTCATCTTTTTCCCTGTGTTTTCACATTCTACTTGCGCGTGCCTCCCTTCTGCAATCAATCTTTGCTATAAATTCAACTGGCAACGAAACTAGTCCACTTGCGAAAGGAGCACCAGAAGGCAGGGCATAGGGATAGGTAACCTTCATAGGCGCATACATTTGTTTCTTTTGGAGAGATAGTTTGTGGGGAGAAGTGGGGTACGTTCCATAGTTTGGTTTGAGGCCCAACAGAAGGGCTAGTCATTTGTAATGACTGAATTGGCGAATTAGCTGCAGGACTCATAGGCTGGGATGGTGGAGGAGTTGTTAATGTGGTCTCAGCCTATTGCAATGGAAGAGTATCTACAGTAATAGCCGAAAAAGAAGGGGCATGTGTAGTGGGCATGTTTTCCGAAAGTGAGGCAAGGAGAGTCTAAGCGGCAACAGCAAGCGTAAGGGTCCGCTAAGGAGTAAGGACAAGTGGAGTGGTTTGCAAAAATTGGGTGAAACCTCCTGAATATGTTGGATTAAAAGTGGAAAGCTGAGGGATAGTATTCATGGTGGGGATTGCTGGTGATGCAAGGGGGGTAGATACTAAGGAGTGAGAAGCAAGGGAAGAAGGAGCAAATTTTACCTATTGACTAGTCGATGACGGCTCTAGAATCGTCAGTGACTCCTCTACAGCCTCATGCTCTTGGCTAGCTACGAGCACTTTTCCTCCAACGGGTTCTTGCAAACCCTCTTCAATAATGCTCTCCGTGTGCTGCCTCTTCGCAGGTGGGGTCTTTTGAGCTTCGACAGTCATTGTCATTTGCTGCAACGATAACCTGGCTAGTTTAGCAGCCCAAGTGAGTGTATGCGAGCCCCTTGATATATTAAAGCGCACATTCGTGGCCACATAGGTGGGCTATATGGGGCCTTTCTCCTTTGGCGTAGAGGAAGTCGATGTCACCACTTCCTCTTCCCACTCTTCGGACTCTCCCCCCGAGTCTCCGCTCCTATTAATACTAGAGCTCGAGCTGGGATGGCCTTCATTCCACCATTTTTCAAGCTCTTGGTCATCCTTCAGACTATTGTAAGGGGCATCCAATTGTGTTGTTTCTTGGCGATACTTCCAGAAAGCCTCTATTTTTTAAGCACTCCACTCCTCATCTTTCTTCAACTTATTATACATGGAGCACTCTATGTGGACATTATCTTGGGCCACAACCATAGCAAAGTAGAATTTGTACCATGACTCTGTAGTATCTTGCATAGGAATATGCACCAATTCAACAAAATTTTCATCCTTGTCTGTCCGCGGGTTATGCTGCTTCTCCCAGTAAGGTCGGTGAACATGGGTAACTCTCATGTGTGGCTTCGGAAAGTCATCAAAAGGGTTGTATTCCCACTTATCATTTACCAGCACCAACCCTAGATAAGCCAGTTTATCCTCCAATAACTGGTCTGATTGTTTTTTAATCAGAGTTACTGACTTGAAATTCTTTGGACAAGAGAAAAATCCCTTCTTCTTGACACTTTTGCTGCTACAGAAGGTAAAATCAATGATACACACCTGTCGAAACATTTCTAGTGTGAGCATTCTATCTGTGACACAGGTTGGGAGTAGGAAAGGTTGACTGGTAAAGCCCTGCATCCGGAGAATCATGAAATCCTTGCCTAAGAACCAGTCACAGGCGGGAGTGAAGCTCTGCATAAATCCGTTCTACTCTTTGTCGAGCCAAATTATGTCACCTTTTCCGATTAAATCATGCAAGACCAGAGTTATGAAATAGTCCGAAAATGCATAATAATCATATTATATAGAAAGAAAAGGCGTCCATGTGGACACTATCTTCCTCTTACCCTACTCATAAAAAATTGTTAATGGAAAATATCGGGCGAAGAAATTAGGGTTTTGATGTAGAAACATGTGAACTAGAAAAGACAGAAACCTAAACTTTGCCTCTGCTGGGTAATTCTTTATTTGGTGTATCATTTCCTCCACCATGAACTCAGCAAAATCGTACCAGAAGATATCATGCTGCTTGCGAAATTGGAAAGCCGGTCCCAGTTGAAAAGTTTCCACCCTCTCATCGGAGTTTTGGCCGCACACAAAAGCTAGCATGGACATGGCATCCTGCAAATCCTCGTGTAACGCACCACGTGGCAACAAAATACTTGGCAGTTTAGTGGTTGGGATTCCTTTCCTGCCAGTCTCCAACAAGAACTCTGAGTTCTTTTTCATCGCCCTCCATGTTTTTTCTCCTTTGCCAGGGTAAAAGGACTCAATGTTCTCTCTTCTTTTACTTGGGTCTGGGATGCATAGCATATGCCAGATGGCCTGTGGGGTGATGTGAACCCTCAAGTTTTGGCCCTCGATGTAGTGGGTGTTAGGGTTATAACGTTGGATGGCAGCGTCAACTACCTTTGGGCAGTAGTGCACCAGCGGGACCATGTATTGAGGCAGACCACTGTACCAAATTTTCTTTGCCATAGATTTATCCGCCTTTGGTGCCGTCAACCTTGCACAGGCTACTTCTCTTAAGGACTTAGGGTTTTTGGTGAGCCATGGATCATAGATATTATCCCATTTCTCTTTAACCCTTTTCTTGTCTCTACAATCTTTTAGCCTGGTCAACTTTGTTGTATAGGCCCTCTTTGGCCTATTAGGTATACTAGCCATAGCGTACGCCAAATCCTCATAGACATACACATCCTCTGACGACCATATGGCTGTAAACAACTCTTGGCTAACTTCCTCTTGCATTGGCTGAGATGAACTCTCTGACATTTTTCTTTGGATGAAGGCCTCTGCAAGTTCTTGGCTCTGCAATTTTCCTCGGCTCTGGATACACAAAATAACAACTCTGCACCTTTAGCTTTAGCGTTTGTGAAAAGACTTTGAATTATTAAGCCTTTTCATGCAATATTTGGCAATATTTCCTCATGGTGATAGACGAAAGCGTGCCTTTTGCATTTAATTCAGCATATACCATTAATTTTGCAATTTGTGCAAAATAAACTAGCCATTTTGAGGTGGCAGGAGTTCATTATTACATTCGGTGATCGTGTGCTATGCTATGATTCCCTTGGAACTTGGGCCAACAATTTGCTTTCTAACCTTGCATTAGCATGTGCTGGTAATTAATATCCTGGCTGAAATGATTATGCCACATCAAACGATCATGACCTAAAAATATATGAATATTGCCTCGAGCTCTGGGAAACGCTTGTGAGATGACACAATAGCCTATAGTTGTGTGGCTTACTGTCAATGAGCACCACCTTTTTAAAGCTCATTAATCAGCTCCTATTAATCTAGCACACATTGAGTCGTACCTCCATAGATGCAACTAGCCCAGAAATGTGAACAAACACAGGCACGTCTTTCAAGTTGGCAACTAGCTATTATCACGTTTTCTCGAAATGGATTAGCATGCGTCTTGTCATTTTTTCTATAAATAGGCCCATAAGTAGTGAGGAAATCATACTTAGCATTTTGAGCAGTGATAGGTTGTTAGTAGAGTTTTAAGCAAGTTTTTCTCATAGATCAGGTGATAGGTAAACTTCAGTGTTGGCTGAAAGCATAGGAATAGTGCCAGAGTCATGGACACTCCAGTTCGTTTAACCTCATATAAGTCACAAACATCGTTTCTAGGGGAAGTTTCCACTAGGAGGTTGAAACGGAGACCAAGAATAAGCATTCCTTGGTCCTGATAGCCATAAAATGGGTTTTGGGTAAAGACTGCATAGAGTATGAAGACAAGTATCGGGTGAACACTGACATATGCTCCCACTTCGTGGCATCCATGTTAGACATTAATGTCCCCAGGCCTCTCATTTTGAAACTTGTCAAAGAAATGTTTCCTAAAAAGTACCTGAATGGCCTTGGCGAGGTTGTTGCTCATGCCACATATGGAGTAGGTCTGCCGTTAGCCAGGGACCTCTGTCGCTTTATCAAGGAAGAAGTTGTAGTCGTTTGGCTACCATTTCTCAGTGGATTTCTCCTTCAGAAACGGGACGAGCATCAACAAAGGGTTACACAGGCCTTGCATTTCCTATTCTGCAGCTACAACGTGATACCTTTCTACGACGTAGATTGGTATACTAACTTCAGGAACCTGGTATTTCCCCCGCCAATGGCCAATGGCGGTTGTGCCAAATGATGTTGCCTCTACTGTCGAAGAACCTGTTGACGAGGAAGAGGTGGATGCTTCCATTGATGCGTCAATTTTTGCCTCCCATGCCATTGGATAAAAATCCCTCTCTGCTCCACCCAAAAAAAATATCTTCCTATTTTCTCTATTTCCCGCTGTTGCCCCAAAAATACCTGCCTCATAGTTTGTATATAAGCCTTAAAAAAGGCTATCATATTGCATATATAATAGCTTGAATACTTGTATATCCTTGGATTATGGCTTCCCCAACCACTTTTTCAATGTAAAGAATATATATAAATAGATATATATCTTTTTAAAGAAAATCCATGCTCTTTTCTACATTCTGTATTTCAGTTTTATGGGCTATAAAACTTTCATCTGTATTTTAGTTTTATGGGCTCTTTTATAGCATATATGTTATTTCTCCGCACATGGGTTTGTTTCATGTAAATCAATCCTAATATTCTACCTTCCGTAATAGTGGGTTAATTCCACATAAGCATAACCCAATTCGAAAAAGACCGACCAAAGAAAGGAAAATAAAAAGAAAGCACTATTCACATATGTACAAAATAGAACTCAGCACCTACTGGAACAACTTAAAATGAATCCCATTAATTAGGATTCCTAAGGGTTCCTGTTCCATATTTTCTAGCTCAAAAGCGTTATGTTCTTTGCAACAAATAATTTTAAAGGGACCCTCCCATAGGCTATCAAATTTACCGTGCTGACCTAGCTTAGCAACCCTTTTATCATACTTTAGTACTAAATCTCTGCACTTTAGACCTTGGTCGAAAGCCTTCTTGTCAAACCATCATTTGACCACTTCTTGACAGTTTGTCATGGCTATTAGTGAATTTCCCCTTTTGTCCTGTACTTCTAACAGTTTGGCGAGTCGAACTTCCATGGCACCATTTTGTTCTATTTCGAGGGACTTCAACAATTGGAGTGCCAGAATGTCCATAGATATAGGCAATAGTGCCTCCTTCCCGTATACCAACTCATAAGGCAAAGTCTTAAGTACTTGCTTAGGAGTTATGCGGTTTTCCCATAGCGCTACTCAAAGATTTTTATGCCATTCCCTCTGGTGTTCCGAACCAATCCTTTTAAGGAGCTAGACTAGGCTCTTGTTTGTTGACTCTGCTAGGCCGTTTCCCTGTGGATAATAATTTGATGATGTCTTGAGGAATATGCCATTCTTTAATGCAAAGTGACATACCTTTGTGCCTAGAAAAGCTCTGGCATTATCTAAAATAATAGTCTTCGGAGGACCAAACCTTGTCACCAACTCCTCGAGGAAATCTACAATCTTTGTTTCTATTACGCTCTTAAGAGGGAGAGCCTCCACCCATCTTGTGAAGTAATCTGTAGTGGTCAGAATCCACTTGTGTCCGGTACTAGAAGCTGGGTTAATCATTCCGATGAAGTCCAAGCCCCATTGTGCAAATGGTTTATCTGCTACTATGGGTTTGAGAGGCATTGCAAAATTCTTCATTCTATCAGTAAAGAACTGAATTTTTTGCAAGACTTCACCAAAGAGTGGGAGTCATTAAAAAGTGTAGGCCAATAGTAACCAGCACGCATGATTTTAATGGCGGTGGTCTTAGCAGAGAAATGTCTGCCTGCAACACTATTGTGGAATGTGTCAAGGATCCTCTTTGCTTGTTCTGAAGTAATGCATCGCATGAGAACACCATTGAAATTCCTTTTGAAAAGGACTCCCTCTACTAGCGTATATCTGCAATTTTGCAACCAGTAGTATCTCCTTTTTTTGGATGAGATACCTGGCAGATACTTTCCGGTTTGCATGAACCTCATTCTATCAGTCAGCCAGCAACCTTCTGATTCCAGTTCATTCATCAAGACAAGCTTTGGTTGCTCCGCTGCTATAGGTATATCCTCGTCTTGCACCATGTATTCGTACAGTCCTCTTCCTCTAATAGTTTTAGTAGGCTTGACCTCAATGTCATATTCAAGGATCTTGGTGATCCAATTAGCTCTTTTTTCTGTGATCTCCCCTTCCATGATATATTTGCGCACATTGGAATGTGCGACATACACAAACACCTTGTTGTAGGAAATTAGATGGCAGAACTTTTTAAGTCCCTTCACTATTGCAAAGGCCTTCCTTTCGATGAAATTATAATTCACCTCATATTCCTTTAGGGTTCGGGAGTAGAACGCCACTAGATGTTCTCTTTTTCCTTCATCATCCTTTTGGGTTAGAACATTAGTGATACTGGACTTGCTACTAAACGCATACATTATAAAATCCTTAGATTGATCTGGATTAACCAGTTTCAGAGCTGTGGAAATAGCTTCCTTGACTTTTTCAAAGGCCTTCTGAGCTTCGGTCGTCCACTTGAATGCCTGGTCCTTCTTAAGCATCAGGGTGATCGGCTTAATTATCCCTACAAAGTCAGAAATAAACTTGCTGACAAAATTTACTTTGCCCAGAAAAGACTGAACACCTTTCTTATTCACCGGAAGGGGAAGTTCCTTGATAGCCTTCACTCGTTCGGGGTCAATTGAGACCCCTTCCTTAGATACAACATGTTCTAACAGCTTGCCTTGCGGTACTTCGAATACACATTTCTTCGGATTTAGGGAAACACCGAACTCCTGGCACTTTTGAAAAACTAATTCTAAGTGATCAAAATGATCATCCTTAGATTTAGAGAACACAGTAAGATAATCCAAATAAATTAGAATAAACTTATTGATTAGTTCGTTGAATGCGATGTCCATCACCCGCTGGAATGTTGCCCTTGCATTGGATAGAACAAAAGGCATTTTAGCATATGAAAATGTTTCCCACTTTGTGGTGAACGTGGTCTTGTGCTGATCCTCTTCTTTAACTCGAATCTGATTATAGTCGGAGAAACTGTCTAGTAGAGAAAACATTTCAGATCCTGCAACCGTTTGTAATATTGACTCCATAGAAGGCATCAGATAGTGATCCTTTAGATATGCTTTGTTTAAGTCTCATAAGTCCACACACAAACAAATATCTCCATTCTTCTTTCATACTGGGACCAAATTAGATACCCAGGTACTATGCTTGATTGGGAAGACAATGCGTGACTCAATGCGCTTAGTTAGTTCTTGCACCATTAGCGCTTCAATTTTAGGGTTGACTAGCCTCTGTTTCTGTCGGACGAGTTTTGCACCTTTTGTTAGCTCAATAGTGTGCTAAACGACATCAGGATCATACCCCTCCAGATCATCATAGGACCAGGCCACTACTCCATATGTTTGGCAGAAACTGATGAGTCTTTCTTTATCATGATGTGGGACATTTTTCCCGACTCGGAGATTCCTACCATCGGAGACCCAAAGGTCCACATAATCACTTTTTTCTGCAACAAACTTCCATTTATCATTTCGGGCATCATCACAATCAATTTTTTTTTCAAGAGTAACCAATCCTTTCAGAAGTTTATTAGATTTGAGCTGCATAATTTGTCCTTCATAAGCTTCGGCAATCTTTGGTTGAAGCTGATCGACGAACTCCCCTGAGTGTTGGATAAAAGAGGCGATGAGTTCATCACTTTCAAAAACTTTCCAACTTTGATCATTGTCGGGGGTCGCTGGTCAGACTAGTACTTGCATTGAATGTTCGTTATGTATAAGGTCAGAGATAGGATCAAACTGAGCACCAATCACGGTCATATGATCTGCATCGCTATTTTGTCCTCGGGGAATAGTGTTGATGTTGAAAGCTTCAAAACCATCAATCAGGTCCTAGACTCGGTGCCGATAGGATCTCATGTGGACATTCCTTACTGCAGAAATTCCTCGAACTTGGTTGACTACTACTTTGGAATCTCAAAACACCATTAATTGCTTAATGCCCATTCATTCTGTTAGGCTTAAACCTTGAACCAATCCTTCATATTCAGCCTAATTGTTTGAGCAGGCGAAATGAAAATAGAAAAACCTCAACAATTTTTCATTTTGTGGGGATATTAGATATATCCCTACTCCAACACCTACTTTTCTTCTTGCTCCATCAAAGTACAATGTCCATAACTCATTTACTTGGCCACCTTTAGACTCTTTGGCGACCTTCGAAAGCACTTGGTCTTCGTCATAAATTACATAGGTGCCCAATCCTATAGCATGATAATTTCTGAAAGGATCTTTGTCCATGTGTTCACTCAAAAGAGCATCTTCTTTGTCATTCTGGTCTTTGATCACCCTTTCTTCCTCTAGTAATTCAATGCAATACATTTCTTGCTTGGTGATAGAGGTATGCACGACTTCAAAATTGATCAAGGCTTCATCCGCTGCATGTTCAGAATGTAAAGCCTCTGATTCTATCTTCATTTTTGCATTGTGTTTGGTTCTGAGTATCAAATGTGACCAATCCAAGGACAGGTATCCGCCCACCTTTTAAGTAAACTCTCGGGATAGATAGAGACCAAACATAGGAGGAACATCTATGATCACAGTGTCTTGCGGTATCGTGATACTAGGGCAAGCAAATAGAGTTAGAGGAAGTGCTTTGATGACACCTACGGTCTCAACTTTGTTCCCATCAAGCTGCATTACCCCTCTTTTCATAGGTTCAAAGCTTAGTCCTAAAGCTTCGGCTATCTATTTAGGCATAACTATGGTACTAGCGCCAGAATCAATCATAGCATTGTGCAATAACTTCTTTCCTATAATGAGAGTCAAGAAGAAGGGTTGAGGTTTTAACTTATTCCTATCCTCGGCAGGGGATTCCTTTGTGTTATTTGTAAGGACTTTAGCCGACGGTATTTGATTGACAACTTTTGCACTAGAAAATGGCTCTATTGGTGCCGGGTTGACTTCTTCTTGAAGCGCCTTCTGTAATAGCATCTTTTGTTCTCGGATAGCTAGAATGTTGCATAGAGACACATTAGTGGATGATTTATTCAATTGTTCTACCACATTAAAAGGTGAAAAACTTGGAGGTTTCTGCTCCTTGGTTCTTGCTATAATAATTTCTTTCTGTGGTTGAGATGGTGACGGGATGGTTGAAGTACTAGGAATCTGATCGGAGACACCCTTGAGTTGCAGGCTGGCTGGATGCAGAACAATTGACTCACCAGTAAATCTCCTCTTTGAGCACATGTTATAATCAGACTGTATTTGCAATGTTTTGGATATGAACGCGTCATTAGCAAACACCGTTTCTTCTTCCTCCATCTAGGAGAAAAGCTCGTGATCAGGCGCAATATCAGATTCATGTTCTAAAGACATTCCTTGCATTTGTGCGGTAAGGACCGCACGGACCGCACTCTCCATTTGTGGTGAGGCATATATATAACCTCCATGTTCTGCTGTTGTGCCTTGGTTGTGCTGCTCCACCACCTTTTGTTGCAAGTTGCCACACAGACAGTTCTGAGGCATATGCGCATCGCTGCAAGGGAAGCACCACAGATTGATATCATCAATAAGGTTGTTCTGCCATACGGTTAATTCCCTACTCGAGCTTGATGATGCACTCGTCAACGGAGTAGGCACCAAAACCATTTGATTTGCAGTCGGAGTTGGTAGATTTGTGCAAGGCATCCCCTAGTACTGATTCTGCTGATAAGAAGACCACCCACCTTGATAGTTTTGATATGCAGGCTTCAGAGGTGTTGATTGGTTCCGCTTAAGAGTGGTGATATCATTTGCCATGGTTTGCAACATCTCTTTGAGGTCGCTCATTTCATCCTTGGAAGAACTTGATGTAGAGGCTAAATTTTGTGGGACGACTGCATATGTGTACATTGACTGGGTAGTTGTGGGCGAGCTAGTTGACGCAACCTCTTGCGCGGGGATCGATATTTCAGGAAATATCGACATAATAGGTCGCGGGGGAAATTTTTCACAGTCTATTAAATGATTCTCCACCTTGATAGCAACACCGTAAGCATCAGGTAGAGTAGCTCCTCCCAAAGAATTAATCATCACAAAAATGTCAGAATTGATGGACTTTAGATAAAATATGAACACCAACTCAAGAGTCAGGCATATAGTAACATGAATCCTCTGCTAATTTGTGTGAAATCAGGCATTAAAGTCCGTCAGAGCCTCCTGGGGGGCTCGTTTTATGACAAATAGTTGATAATATAATGAAGAACAATCTCCATCATTTGAGAACCTCTCATAGAACGAATCTCCAAGCTCGTCCTAGGTGTGAATTGAATTAGGTGTCAGTGTTCGGTACCAATCTAGCGCCTTGCCTTTGAAAGATGCGGTGAGAAGCCTCAGGGCTACATTCTACGCTGTAATCCCGTGTACTAGGCATACGTCTGCCACATCCTGCAAATGTTCTGCTGGTGTTCTTGAGCCATCTCTGGTAAACTTGGGTATAACTTTCATCGCTGAAACCGGGATAGCGCCCCAGACAGCGGGTGCTACTAGGGCTACTAGGGGACTTCCGACGTCCCATGCTACGTAATTTCTATTGGTGGCTAGCAACATGGTGAGAGGAACGGGTGGTGGGAACAGAATGGTTACCAGCTGATTTGTGACTTGGACTGCCCCTAGTGGAGGTACTAGTAAACTAGGGTTGCCTACGGTTTAAGATCTAGTTACAGGCCAATGGCTCATACACCCTTCTAAAATGCAATTTCATTTAAGCTCAGTCCCACTGGGCATGCCAGAAAAAAGGATAAACTGTTGACGCTAAAATTTGATGAGGTAACAGTGCCTTATGAGAAACTCAGTTTAAGGGAGACCTTTTGCGCTAAACTGAGTAACCTCTGAATTTTTAGAGAAGCCAACTTCTTCTATAATGGGGTTGGAAAGGGAAAAGGAAGCAGATATAATAAAATGAAGTCTAAACTAAGGCGATGCGCCAAGACTTAATGATAGGCACGATAAATCATAGATCTAAGGGCCCAAATGTTGTTGTAGTGTTATAGAACATCAGAAATTGAAGATTATAGCATTGACAATTTATTCATTGACATAAAATAATATTGCATACATTCCTACTACCAAGAGGAGTCATTAGACATGATCTAGGTCAACAAACTTGCATTCAACATATATAGAAGTTCTCAAATGAAGTGTCGAGACAATAAAAAACATAGTTTACAGTTTGATCAAATAACATAAAAAATAGAAAGGCCAAACAATTGGCACAGTCTGAGAGTTTTTTTACAATCAAATAAAACAACAACAAAGGCCTGGCGTCTTTAACTAGAACCAGCGTTTTCTTCAAATTTTGAACCCTTTTCTCATAACAAAGAAAAGTATATATAGCAGGAAGACTTCCCACCGCCTCAGAGAGCACCAACAGAAAAGATTTCACAATCTTGCGACAATGATGCAAGAATTAGAATATTCTAAAAGCCGTTGCAACATAATCGATCTAGAACCAAGCATCTGCTTGTCCCAGGCACAGGTGCATCCTCTGCAATGATGGCGGTGGTCTCGACAAGGCCTGATCAGACAAGTGTCACCCCCAATGCGAATGATTATGACACGCAGCGGCCAATAGCATCATTCGGCTCATCTGGTCCATCGCATGAATATGGGATCCGCTGGCTAGGCACGTGGCAGCCTTTCGCTGCCCGTATGAACTTCTCTTCTTTTTCCGCTGAGGACCTGCCTTAATGCTACATGTTTCAAATGAGTTAAGCCCCTTATCCCTAATGGAGGAAACGATCACCAGCCGGGCGCAAAAGAGATGCGTGGTAGCAATTCGTTGCCTGCGACCGTTACTTCATCTCCACACTGAAAGATTTGCGAATGGCTGACACGTAGAAAGTGTATACCACAGTTAGCTACCATGGGGCTCGCTATAAGCTTTTAGGAATGAAGGCTTCGTGGCAGCTTTTCGGAGCCCGAGGAGGCAGCAAGAAAACATGACAAAAAGATTCTCGAAGCCGCAACACGTGGAAGCATAGCGGAGCCTTCTGGGATGCGAATGGAATGCCGAAAATCAGAGTTGCGAGGAGTGGACATGTGGAATGGGAGAGAAAAACCTTGATAAAAGGCCGATCTGACTTTGCGATGCGCGGGCCGATGCATAAAGGAAAAAATACACCCGAAGGGAGCTAGTTAATTATTTATTAACAATACCTAAGGGTTTAGTACTATAGTGTAATAGATAGTAATAAATAATATATTGGGGTGTATATTATTTGTAAGTTGTATATGATAATAAGGGTAAGTGGTAGTAGTAGGTAGTTGAGTAGTATATAATAAGGGTAAGAAACTCATATGAGAGGTGAAGAATATTGTATGTGTTTGGATCTCATATTGAGATTTAGAGTGGAGTGGCTTTCATCCAATAAGAAGCACCATATGGTATTTTTGTACCTCAAGGGTTTAATTTATTTTCTATATATATTTAAGAGTTTCTACTATTGAATTGTGAGATCAATCTTCTATATTGCAATATTTCTATTATTTTATGTGAGGTTCATAAAATTTTGTATCCAAGCTCTTTCTAAGGAAAAGTAGGAAGAATTTTTTGTGTTCTTATTTTTTCCATTTAGGGGGAACTTCTTGCAAAGAGTTATGTGCTTCATATAGGTCTTAAAAAATTATTATTTTAGATTCATTAGAAAGTGGACATTGAGAGATTTCTAAAAAATGGATAAATTAAAGTTTTGGATTGGTACGAAGGGAGATATGGTGATTTGGAGTTGACCAAGTACAAATCTCATTTTCCCAAAAAGATTGATGCATGAACTTTAGAAAAATCAAATGGTTAAAAATATTAAATCTAATTTTCTACATTATTTTCTTCTCAAATTTATGGTAGACCCATTATTTATTTTTTAAAGCCTAGTTTCAATGGAATTTCCTACATTTGATTGAAGTGGTAATGCATTGGAATAGTGACTCCTATATAAAAGAGATTATGGTCAAAAGTCACTATGGAATCAAAATTTCATTTCTACTTAGAAATCAAGGCTCTATAATGGTATAATCTATTATGGCCATGTATTTCTTCTTTGGATGAATTGGATCAAGTTATTTTAGATATATGGGCACCAAAATTAATAATAATTGATAAATATGAGAAAACATAAATTAAGGATGATGATGATGATGATGATTAAAAATAAGAAAAAAGAGAAGGAGAAGAAGAGAAGTTGTACAATATAAGTACATGCAATTTTACTTAAAGGAAGGAAGATACAATCCTTCAATTTCATGGATGCATTTGAAAGGTAAGGGTTTTTTTTTTGTAAACCCTATTAGTAGATATAATTTCATTAACATGGACTTAGTCAAGCATCAAGTATATAAAAATAAATTGAAAGTACAATCAAATAAAAGGTAAGCATATTTAATTTTTTTAATATTGGAAGCTCTCTTTGGATAAATATGTTTTTCATTGATTTTTTTATGGTTTGGATATGAATGGATTAAATATTATTCTTAGATATCCTTGCTTAACATCTCTGGGAACAATAAAAATGAATATGCACAACAAATTTGTGAAGTTTTAGTATAGAAAGAAAAAAATTACATTGTAAGATATTCAAAGCAAAGACCAAATCAAGGTTAAAGTACAACAAGTTTAGGCAGCTCAAAAAATATGCATTAAATAAAAATAGGGGAAGAAGACAAGAAAGCATTAGAAAAGAAAAAAGGAAATGATTAGTTCCCATCACGATCCAATAGAACAAGTGGCACAAAAGGGGGAATACTTAAATAAATAAGGTTTTAGAGATAGAAAAGGGTATAACATACTCACATCCACATAACTATGAGACAAGAATCCTAGAGGGAATAATCAGGGAGGCATGATCTATACGGAATCCAAGGGCCAATTATGATGGCTCATTGGCTATACATGACATTACAAGAAAAGCTATAGGAATAATTTGCATCATAAAAATCTAGGTATGGATGACAACATAAGAGGAACTTTCGTAACGGTGCATGGAATCAAAATGGATAGGGATCAAGGATGGGATCTATGTACCATGAAGCACAAGTTACAACAAAGATTTCATATGGATGATTAAAAGAGTGACCATCGATCCATATTTGTAGCTCAGTTTTAATGTTCGGATTCTTCTTTGGTCTTGAGGGAAAACCATGTCTAAGAGGGATGAAATATAAAGTACCTAGGGGTATAGTATTATACTGTATTAGGTAGTAATAAATATTATATTGGGTGCATGTGCTTTATAAGTCATCCCACTAGACAATTAGAATAGAAGTATTTATCCCACATGTGTGGATAGGTGTTCACAGTATGTAGTTGAGTAGTATATAAAAAGGGAAAAGAATCATATGAGATTTGAATAATATTATATGTGCTTGGATCTCATATTGAGGTATAGTGTGGAATGACTTACTTTCAATAAGGAGCATTATATGTCGTTGGCCTACCTCAATGGTTTGATCTATATTATGCATACAATTGAGTATTCATATTATTGAGTTGTGAGATATATCTTCTATATTACAATATTTCTATTATTTTATGTGATGTCCATAACACCCTTAACTAACAAATTTTCTTCTATTCTTCATTTCCCTAATATTGCCCCACTACCATCAATCTCAAATGCCACTTGCACTATGTGTCACCATATCAACTATTATGAGTCTCTTTATTATATTGACTAGAAAAAAATTATGGCATTATATTATTGCCCAATGAACAATTAAGCATTAAAATGTGAAAGGTGTAGTGGCCACTTTTTACTGGCCCTGCCTCATTGCTTGGGCTATTAATAGACAACTTGAAAATCTTTTGACAGTCTAGAATAATTGATCTCAAGTTTGATAATCCTAACTATTTGATTTTATTGTTAATTAGTAAATGCATAAGGAGGTGTCTATTGAATGAATGGTTTTATTGTGACATGGAGTTTAGGTTTCTAAATCCTATTGGTCATAGGGTAAACATGTGAGTGCTTGCATGCACAATTTTTTTAAGAGAATCATATTTCATTAAGCTAACTCAATAGCGTAGTGTATCTATGTGTTCATTAGTGATGTGTTCATGGTAGACCTATGCCATTTATTCAATTGAGTGCTCAAAGCTTGGTGCATTCTAAAGTTTAATAACGTGTCACATTATTATTGGGTGTAGCTAAATTAGACCTTGTAGTAAATGCTTGAGTTGGTCATGCTAGGTTTTATAAATTATTTATGGTCATTTATATGGAAGCCACACACTCGATTCTTAATTGCTCACAACAAAGAAGCTAAATGACCCCACATCATTTTTTCAACATTTAAACCTTAACAATTTAATCTACACCACTTTTCATGAACCAGTAAGTCTTCATGAACTTTAAAGGAATTAAATCTTGTTTCTACACGACTATAGTATGAAAATGGAAACATTATTTGCATTAAGGGGTTTAATGATTAAGATCGGAGGATCAACTTTTGTACTTCTACTAAAATGTGCATAACTAGATTCTCTTTTTCTTTTGTAATATTATAGAATCTTACTAATAATATGAGCAATTGCAATGTATCGCCATAACTTAAATTTTATTTTAATTACATTATTACATATATAATTGTCAATATTTGATTATTTCGACCAAAACTTATAATAAAAAATATTGATTAGCTTTGGATGATGTAATGAGCTATGATGTCATCCACGTGTTTGTTTTGTACAAGTAATGTTGTAATGGTGGAGACATTAAATTCAAATGGTTCACCAATAATTTCCACCGTGGGCTGTTCTGGGAATCTCTTTATTCACATCAGTGCAAAAGTAGGCAACGATATAAACTCCACACACACGTCAATTTTGCAAATCTTTTGACGTCATCGAATCTAGGCTTGTGGCCCACCGCCCAATATAAATCCTTCTCAATGTCTTCTCATGCACGACTTCTCATTAAATGTCGTTCTCTAAGAGTTGAAAATTTCTCTCGGGCTTAGTCCCCTCATAATGTATATTTAATACAAATCTTTACCTTGTTAATAGTGTGTAACTAAAGGTATTTGAGAGGCTTGTTTTAACATCTTTCAATTCGGGTGTAACTATCTCTTTGGTTGAAATGGACATGCAATTGGGTATAAGATAATGGTTTTTTTATTGGAATAAGAAAATAATAGTTACATCAACAGGAAAAATAAGTAGAAAAAGCAAAAAATTAGTATGAGTATGAACAATAGTAGTTACAAAGTTAAATTTATCAAGAATGACTGAATAACAACAACAATTTGCCGTCAATCACATATGCAAGTCATTAACAAAAGGACTCAAATGAACACTATATAAAGCTCTAATTAGCAACTACAACCCTAATTTCTAAGAGTATGAACTGCTATCTCTATCTCCTCCACATAGCTTCAAATTGTAAGTGTATGAATTGATGTCTCTATCACTGCCAATGTTGACACTTGAATATAGTCCCAAGGTTAAGTTCCCAAATTTGCTTGTCATTTCTGCCATGAATTCAAATGCAAGTCTCAAAATTTTGCTCCTCTTTTAAGCTCATCTATCAATTTGAATCTTCGCCTACTTCTTTGTATGAGTTGACCATGAGCTTTGAGCAACTGGTGGTTCCAATAAGCCTCCATAGCAGCCCCTTCAAAACACACCACCCCTGTTTGATCTTTAACATTGAGCTTTGTAATTTGGCACAACAGAATCGAGTTGAGTCCGCAAGTCGATTAATGTCTTCTTGAGACCAGAATTAGCTTGGAAAGAGGACTGAAGAAGAGTGATATAAGGTGAGAAGTTTGTACAAAGAAGCATAAATTCAGTTTGAAAGGAGTAAAAAGTGTGTGAGAAAGCGACCATGCATCAGAATCTCCATATATGCTTAAGCTTGGTATGTTTGAAAGTTTGAGTGATAGTATTGTGGTACTTGGAAAGACCAAGAAGAGCCATTCCCCAAGACCAAGCTTGTGGGAAGAGCATTGGGAGGTTGGAAATCAATGAGTTCCAAAGCTGTTGTACATGGTGGAAAAACCAAAAAGCATGTTTAATGGTCTCTTTTTTTAGCACAAAAGAGGCAAGATGGAGATGGGGAAATGAATGAGAAGTGGTCACCAATATGGACTTTGACATGAAGGACCTTCTAAGCAATCAAATGAGCTTGAGCATCCGCCTTGGACTTCCAAATCAAAGAACTTAACTTGTTCCATCTCGATTTGTTGAACTTACAATACCATTTGAAGTTAAGCTGCTGAGATAGGGAAATGGATGGAAGGAGTTGCTTATACATCATTTTGAGAGGGAAGGATTAGAAATTATGGTAATTGTGTTGTTTCCAATCCTCAAGGAAGCTATTGTGACATGGGGTGGACAACAAACTAGACAATTTAAGAGGAACTAACTATTGGATTTCTTGGATTGGGGATCTATATGCTGAGGTCATATTAAATTGGGATTTAATTTGATGCCAAGTTTTCTATCCAAATCTTAATGGATCCCATTAATCCCAAAAAAGTTGAATACCTTTTTTTAAATAATTGTTTACCTTTAAGAGCTCTGACATTAGCCAAAGGACTATTATTTCGCTAGACTAAATGGTTCCACTAGATGGAGGATGAAGTAAAAATCAACCCATGACTCAAGCTAAGATCATACCAACCCAACATTTTTGAGGTAGTTTGCGAAGATCTCCATATGGAATTGAAAGGAGCAAAACCATGCGTCTTAAAATAAGAGGCAAGGAGAACTTATCCTTCTAGTTAAATAAATTCCAAGGACCTCCAGTTGTAGTTGTTTGAATAAAAGACTCACTAGGTGCTTCCATGGGGCATCCCCATCTAGAGCTCTCACAATCCATTTAGTTGTAAGATAGATGCCTTGAGTGTACAGATCTAAAATTCCCAAACCACCTTTATCTTTGGGTTGAATATAATGGGTCCATGACGTAGCAGGTAAGCCCTTTTTATTTCCCCACTTATCCCAAAGGAAATTCCTGATTATCTGAGTTAGTTGGGTATAAAAATTTTTAGAGGGAAGCCAACACAATGAGATATAAACATGGTTGGCCAAGAGTATTTTGTTAGCAACTCAAATTCTACTAGCCATAGAAAAATTTGTTGGTCCAATTCAAGAGTTTATTCTTATTTTAGGCAAGAAACAATTCCACATCTCTTTAAGAGAAACTCCAATGCCAAACGGGATACCAAGGTATCTCGTGATACAACCATTCTTCACCTCTCGCGATTTGCTAGGGATCCAAGGTGGATGGGGGTTGGGGCGAATCATAATGAGTTCAGTTTTATGCATAGCTAGTTTGGATCCTGAGATAGTACAAAATAGTTCTAATATATCCATAGTGTGAGTTACTTCTTCAATAGAATTTTGAATATAAAGCATGTTGTCATCCAAAAAATGGCAATTAAGTGTTGTAGCATTGACCAGAAGAGAGATGCCTTGAATAAGTCTATTAGAGAGAGTATGTTCGAAGAGATAACCAAGTGTATCAATAGTTAAAACATAGAGGAAAGGAGCAAGGGGGTAGCCTTGCCTAATGGATTTTTATAGGGGAAATGGGGGGGATAACATCCCATTAACAACCACTCTAGCTTTTGAATCCATAAATAACATATTGATATGCTCACAGAGTTTAGGTCCAAATCTAAGTCATTTTAGCATTTTAAGAATAAAGGGCCAACAGATTCAATCATAGGCTTTATCAAAGTCAAGTTTTATAATAAGAGCATCTTAGGTAGTTTGTTGAGCCCATTCAGTCATTTTCCATGCAAGCACAAGGTTATCTCTAATAAATATTCCTCCCAAGAAACCAGTTTGTTCAGGATGAAAAATCATTTGAGATATTTCTTAATTCTTCATGCCAAAGCTTTAGCTATTATTTTGTATGATGTATTGAGGAGAGTAATTGGTCTCCATCCATTGACAGTGTCTACTTCTTTACCTTTAGGAATGAGTTTAATCGTCCCCTGATTAATAATATTTCCCTAGGATCTAGTTTCAATTCCCTCAAGGTAAACATTATAGAAATCCTCATAAATGTGAGGCCAAAGAGATCTATAAAATTCAACATGATTCCCATTAATTGTTGAGCTTTTTTCTAAGGCCAAACACTTGAGGGCAATATCAAGTTCTTCTATTGAAAGAAGATGGTCAAGATACTTACTATACCCGGGGTCTATTTTTTGCGGAATATAGCTAGCAACACTTTCTTCAAGAATGGTAAGAAAAACGTCATTAATAAAATCATCAATAAAAATGTTTTTAAAGTGTTCATAATGGAAAATTGGTTGTTTTGCAGGTAAACATCAACAGATTCAATCACATTTACATGTTCAAATTTATGTTTATGTTGGAAATATCGAAAGAAATTTTTTGACCCATGGTCTCCTTCTTTAATCCATTGAAGACGAGCATGAATTTAAGCACCTTTTCCTTTGGGTATGTGCACCAAGTTATAACACAGAAAAGGTGCCACATTGTGAAAAAATCTGTAATACTGCATTAGGCGAGTGCCAAATGGTTAAGTCATTTGGCATGCACCAAATTTAGCACTTGCCAAATGAAAAAGTTACATAAAAAAGCAGTAGTTTAAACCCTCACTTTTTCCAAATTTGTGACTTGAGCTCTTGTTTTCTTTCCTTTACAAGTCGTGCTTGCAAAAGGAGATCATTTTTTATTATCTCTTAGCTTGTGATTCTTTGTGAGGATTCTGCCAAGATGTCAAAGAGTTCAAAGAGATCAAAGAGGTGTGTATTTCTATTGTTTTAGTTTCAAATTTGAATTAAAATGTAGATTGAAATAGGTTTTTTAATTAAAATTTGTTTTAATTTATGGGAAATCAATCTCCACCTCCAAACATTGACAATTCACAATCACCCCCTCACGAAGATCCTCCCGATCAAGAACAACCTGAAAATCCTCCCTTAGTTTGTAAGCATCCATAAGGAACTCAAGAAAATATCTTAAATAAAAATGAAAAAAAAAAAATAGAGCTTGAACAACTTATTAGAAGATTAAATGAGCATGTTGAAACCCACCCTTATAAGAGAGGCATAGCCAAATCGCTAAAGTCAATTGTATCCCATGTAGGAGAAATGATTGAGAAAATTAATTTTTGGTCGAATAAGAGGGATGTATAAAAATGATTTTATGCAAGTGGACTTTCCTTTGCACAAGTGAAGAAAGAAAAATTTAGTGAAGTCAACTTGTATACCCTTTTTACAAACCCAAGAACCAATGCACCTTTATCACATGCATGCAGGAGGTTCCCCATCCATTGGTACCATTGTGAATTAATTAAAAATACATTTTTGGAGTGGTGGTGGATGGTTTTTGACCAACCTCCATGCAATAACTACGAGGTACCACAGTATTTTTTGAGAAAACTCTATTGTGAGTTTTCCTCATTAAGGTGCCAAATGATTTTGACTATTTAGAGTTTCATGGTAGAGGTGGGGGTTCTACAATGATAGGCCGAGTGCATGATGTAATCTGTTGTTAGCACCGAGACCCTTAGCCAAACTCGTGGTTGAGCATGTCACCGTTCCTTCTATTGTGAAGGACAATATCGAGGTGGATACACTGGACACTATTAGCTCACTCACTTAGAGCACTGCATAGTGTGTGAGGCCTCTAGTAGAGCCTGATGTGGGTATGACTTCTAGGCCTAGAGTTCTAGCACACCATTGTCACTCTTGTGGTGTTATTTGCACGTATGATGGTTAGAGTTCTCAAGATGTAGCTACATAACATACATCAGTTGTAGAGTAGATGGTTATGACAAATGCCTTGCTGAATGAAACATTCAACATTGATACTTAGGTAAAATTCAACAAGTTCATTTAATTTTGTTTGTTAAATTCTATTTTTAATTGTAAGGATAACTAAATTAGTAGAATGAATATGATGAGAATTCAAGGTCAGAATGTTGGTGATACATGCACCGTTCCTGCAAACTCCTATATGTTCACAATGTTGAGTCTATTAAAGAAATAATTATTGCATGTGAATAGATGAACATTATATGAATGATTGTCTTATAATATGCTTTGGAAATCAAATAGTTTGTTGGTGGACCTTTGACCTCGATACCTCGCTATTATCCTCCTTAAAAAGCTTCACTTAGGCAACCTTTATTCATTAAAATGGTTTTATAAAATAATGTTAGCTAGTTTTGGTAATTTTGTGTGTACAAAGCTAAAATAACACTTGAAACTACATCAACTTAGATAACTAGGTTCTTTAAAGTGATGGGTGTAGGAGAATTCATTAGTCTTTTAAATAATGCATCATATATTTTTGCTTTGAACTTGTCATTTTCACTTTCCTTTCAATCTAAAAACCTTTTCACATATGAATTTTTATATCTTACAGCTTTGTCCTTGATGACAATGTCTTCTTTACGATTGAAAACTATCATTTTGCGATGAAAAGGAACAAAGACTATCATTTTAAAGTTTGAAATTACCCTTTCTTATGACTACCTTGAGTTTGGTGTGAAGTTAAGGACACTTCAATCACTTCCCTATATTGTTTCACTATCCTTAAATTGAACCTTGTATTGTCATCTATGATGAAGTGACTAGCTTCTTCTCTTTAATGCTCTATTACCCTTGGAATCCTTTCATCTCAAATCTCCCTTCCATATCTGCCCTTACTCATCATGGTTTCACTATTCTATGCATTGTTATCTTTGACCACTTACATGCATTTCTAGTGTCTAAAAGAAATCCATGGACTATCATTAAATCCTTGGGGACCACTATACTATCAAACTATCCTTTGAATCTTCTTTCTTCATTGATAGTCCTATCATTGTCATCAATGAAGTAACTATCCCATTTGAAGCTCTCTTGAGGTCTTGTACACTATCAAAAACCTCCAAGACATCTTTCTATTTATGCTTATGAAAGTCTTATAACTTTTGACATGTGACTCCCCCTATCATTTCTCTTTATTGTCATTTGTTGTAGACTATCATATGCCCTTTTTAACTATAACCATGGTCTCTTTGGTCATTATCCTCCCTTAAATCTTTGACTATGCAAGAACACAATGAAAATGTTGCTCATTGTACTAGACTTTCCTATTGGAATGATGCCAGTATGACTATCCTCAATTAGTAGTGGTTTTCCTCTATTTCATTGACATTTGAAAAACTACCCCTTGATTGCCTCTCATGCCTTAATCATTGATATTTGATTATCCTAGGTCACCCTATAATGAAGTAAATTGCACAATAGTAGAATATGATATGAGATATGCTTAAAATAATTGATAATAATTGAGAATAACAAGCCACTTCGAGGGGGAAACCTCCAAATATTTCCAATGAGAACACAATTCATAATTTTATGATGAAATAAGACTCACAAACTCCTATATATACCTATTTATGCCTAAGATACCACCCAAGCCAACTTAGATAACCCTATATAAGCCTTAGGATGACCTAATCAACTAAATAACAATACAATACTGATAATATGACTGAATTAGGAGTTAAGATAGCCACAAGCCGACAATTCATAACCTGATGTACTCTAATATTAAGGGCATAGCATGCTCCCCTCTTCATATAAGCATTGTCCTCAATGCTAGGCAATTTTGGATGCTTTTGAATGAACTCCTTGTCCTCCCATATGACATCTTCGATTGGTAAATTCTTCCATTAGATGAGATAATAAGTGAGTGTTTTGTTCCATAGCTTCCTTATGTGTTTATGAAGAATACATTTTGGTTCCAATATGATTCTCCCTTCTTCATCAAGCTATGGTAATATTGTCCAAGTAGGGATATTATTCCTAATTACCTTCTTCAAACAAGAAACATGGAAAACTGGATGTATCTTTATTGTTGATGGCAATTCAAGCTTGTAGGCAACATTGCCTATCTTTTGCATGATTTGATATGGACCGATTTGATATGGACCATAATATTTTGGAGACAACTTGTTATTCTTTGACTGTTACTTCAATGAATTTTTCTTGTAAGGTTGCAATCTCAAGAAAACTGAAACCCCAACCTCAAAAATTCTTTCACTACGGTGTTGGTCTACCTAATACTTCATTCAATTTTATGCCATGTATAGATTCTCTTTAAGTCTTGAAAGTAATTTTTGTTGATGAATCATGTGGTCCTCCACAACAAGAAGTATTGGTGACACCTTCAATGATGATGTGATGGAAGGAGGATGATATCCATACAATACCATAAATGGATACATTTTTTATGAACTATGGAAGTGTTATACCACCATTCTGCTAGTGGTAGCCAATCTACTCATTGAGACTATTTATTTGAAGTGAAACAATGCAAATATCCTTCCAAACACTTATTATCCACTTCTATTTTCCCATTAGACTATGGATGGTATGAATAATTGTGAGCCAATTGAGTACCCAAACACTTGAATAAATCTATCCAAAAGTTACTAGTAAAGATAGGATCACAGTCGCTAATAATAACCTTAGGTACACCATGTAGCTTTTGAATATTTTCCAAAAGTGCTTTTGCCACTGTACTTGATGTAAAAGGATGTGATAATGTAATAAAATATGCATATTTAGTGTGGCGATCCACAACTGCCATGATGACATTCTTACAATTAGATCTTGGAATCCCTATGATGAAGTCCACATAGACCTCTTCCCAACACTATCAAGGAATAACGAAGGGTTGCAAGAGACCAGGTGGCTTAATTGTCTCCCCTTTATTTCATTGACAAACCAAACATTCTGCCAAAAAATTTCAAACATCCCCTTTTAGCCCTTCTCAAAAGAATTTTTTCTTGACCTGATGATATGTCTTCAAAAATATTGAATGACCAACCACTGGAGACTCATGTAGCTCTGTGAGAATATTTTGTTTGAGAGAGGAATTCTTGCAAAGATACAATTTCTCTTTATACCAAAAATTATCTCCCTACCAATAAAATTTATCTAAACTACTAGGGTCACTCTATGATTGTTGAATGAGATTACTAGTAGCCACATCATTTTCCACTCTTCTTTGGCTTCTTCTACCCAATATTCTTGTAATTGAGAATAACAAGCCACTTCGAGGGGGCAACCTCCAAATATCTCCAATGAGAACACAATTCACAATTTGATGATGAAATAAGACTCACAATCTCCTATATATACTTATTTATGCCTAGGATACCGCCTAGGCTGACTTAGATAACCTTATATAAGCCCTAAGCTGACCTAATCAACTAAATAACAATACAATAATGATAATATGACTTAATTAGGAGTTAAGATAGCCACAAGCTCACTATTCATAACTTGATGTACTCTAATATTAAGGGTGTAGCACACCCTTAGGTTGATTATCCTCATAAGGTATTTGTGATTTAAATTTTTAATTTTCCTAATGAATGTATTTCATAAGGATCCATAGTACAGTCATAAACACTCCCCTTGGGTCACAATACATCCACAATTATTAGTATTAAATGACTATCCTTATATGTATGAATGATGTCATTTATCCATATGTATGAATGATGTCATTTATCCATACTTTCCTCTTTAAAACTTTCCATTTTTTCTTAAATGGACAAACCATTCTCATAAGACTCATTGAGAACTATGAATAGTCACAATACTTCATTTACGACAAACCATGACACTTAATGAGGACAAACGATAGGGTATTTAGCTTCATTGCAAAGCATAGTCACAGTCATTAAGACTTCATTTAGCACACTTTCAAATACATAAATCACATTCCTTAACCACTAGCTTAAGGTATTGATCCAAGGTCATAGTACAATCATTAAAACTAACAACAATACAAAAGTCTTCATCACATTCATGAGGACTATCAACAAGATCAATGTTCTTCTAAAATTATTGCAATAATTTAAAATCACGGTCATACATTTTATGTTAAGGAAAAATTAAGAATCCTAAATCACAGTCATTTATATATTTATCATAATCAATAATGACTATCCTTTTTTTCCTTCTTCTATTTGTGACAATCATGTAAAAGAAGTGAATCTATTGTGACATTCTTCTATTTGTATCTTCTTTCTTCTATTTTTTGTAACCATTATCTTTTTTATTTTTCTTGTGTTTCCTTTTGGGGATGATGTAAAGCGTTAAGAAATTTAGGTCTCTTCCTTGTTGACCCAAAATGATTCTCCTTTGTCTTTTCTCTCTATGTGTCATCCTTCCTTTGTGCTCATTGTTCCATGAGTTATTTGGAGAATGATGATGATTTCAAGTTTGAATATATCACTGAAGCAAAGACAAACATTGACCCCAAATCCATGGATCCCTTATGTGTTATCTTAGGATTGCATATGGGGGAAAACCTCCTTTTCATGACATAGCTCCATTTTGAAACATATGATTGGCATAGGGATTTCCAAATAAGCTCTCATGTCTCTTTCATATATTGGCTTTTATCATATTCTACTATAAAGTAATTGCTCACAACATGGTGTTTAGCGATTTCTTTAAAGTGGGGTGCATTACGCCTCCCGCTTATTGCTTTCTTGATGTCACGACCTCTTGTTCAAAGTGTGGTCTTCTTATTTCACGTGATGAGTCTTCTTATTGGTGACATTGGGATTGATGTCCTTCAAGAGCCTGACCCTTCCTGGCATATGGCATTCCTCTTAGTGGTAATTCTATGGCTTGTATTCCTTAAGGTGTGAATCTTTTATCTCTTTACTAGTCCTCTCTTGATGATGATATCAAGCCTGATGTTCCCTAAAGTGATACCTTTCATGAACTAAGTAAAAACCCTTTGGCTATCTTAAACAAAAACTTTTGACCACTAAGCATAACACAACTTGCTTGGTGATGCCTTTCTTTCATGAGTGTTTAGCATAACGCATCTTGCTAGCCTTGTGATTGTCGTATGTGGTGCCTTATAAAAGTTATCAAGGAGTATAACTTTTGGTATGGTTGATGTATGGGAGCCTATAGACCTGGCATGAATTTCCCATCACCACTTATTTTGTGGGTACACACCTACTGTATTTTGGATTACACTAGACCATTTATGTTTCTCACTTGTTTGGGTTCGCCAAGTGTATATCGAACTACACTTGTGGGCATGTTTTCATGGCCACCTTGTATAACACAACTTGATTGCCTATGGTGTCATGTGAGTGTGTTTGATGGACTTGGCATAACGTAACTTGCTAGTTCATCTTTTCTTGTGTTAATTTTGACATTGTATGATGTTGTATCTTGTATCACTGCTGCATTCATATGTCTCTTTGTGCTTTTGTTGGTTTTTTTCATAGGATCTTTGATCCTTGGGGCTTGATCATCCTTGATATTTTTTATCCCATCTTTATAACAATTGTACAATTAGACCTCTCTTGACTTATTTGTCTACTTTAGTGTGAGTTTGAGCATAGGGCTCATACTCTCACTAAAGTGGGGGCTAAATGTAGTGTATAAAAATGTACTCCTTTACATTTTCACACTATGTTTGGGTCTCTTAATTAATTAGACTTAATTAATCTTTTAATTTCATAAATTATGCATTCCTAAGCCTTATTCTTGTTTTTCGTAAGAGAAATTGATATTAAATAAATGCTAACAGTAATTTAAATACCTTGGAGATTGTGTGTCCTAGATTTGGGTCCTCCTTAAGTGCCAAGTCCCAATTTTTAATATGTTTTTGGTGCCATCTTAATAATTCAAATTCAAGTTTCACATATTGGCTTATGGAATCTAATTTTTGGGAAATTAGATAAACCCCTATAAATATATAGTTATTTTATCAATTCAAACTTAACATGCATAATCAAGAGATCACAAGAGAAAACAATATTTTCAAGAGAATTGAAGAGTAGATTTATCAAGCTTCTACAACAACAATCAAGATCATATCATCATGTCAAGATTTAAATGTGTTCATATTATGTTTTGAATCTAACATTGTGATGTAGGTTTGAAGCATTCAAGCATTAAATCAAGCAATCATTCAAGCCAATTCATGCAAGATCCAATCCTTGGAGAGATGTGTTAGACTTCAGTATTCTAAGGGTAGTCATTGAGGGTTTGGTGAGTTGTGACATATATTCCTTCATTCATCAATCCTTATCATTTGTCATTATCTTTCATTATCAAGGTTTAATTACCAAACCGAGGTGTGACCAAGGAAAACCCCTATTTGAACCCAAAATTAAACATTTTCCCTCTCTTTGTGTGTGTAGATTTGTAGGTGAAAAAGGATTGAAATTGGATCAAAAGTGCAATTTTACAAAGTTGTCAAAGTTGTCATCAAAGTTGTCAAGCCACAAAAACTCACGTATAGAATTTATTTCTGACTTTCTGACAATGGAATCTAAAGGAATCATGAGTGCAAATCTAGGATCAGAGGACTGTAAAATTAGATTTTGGACCCATGTACAAAGACCCATTTTCCCTAGGGTGAATTTGTCTTGGTAGGGCACTCAACAACCACTTTTGGTGATAAGTACATGTTGACACCAAAATTTGATGAGGTAATAGAGTCCTATGGGAAACTCAGTTTAAGGGGGACCTTTTGTGCTAAACTAAGTAACCTCCGAATTCTTAGAGAAACAACTTCTTCTATAATGGGTTTTGGAAAGGGAAAATGAAGCAGATATAATAAAGTAAAGTCTAACCTAAGGTGATGCGCCAAGATTTGCTAGTGGGCACGATAAATCATAGATTTAAGGGCATGAATAGTGTTATTATGTTCTGAAATATCAGAGATTTAAGATTATAGCATAGACAATTCATTTATTGACATAAAATAATGTTGCATACATTCTCACTACTAAGAAGAGTCATTAGACATGATTTAGGTAAGCAAAATCGTATCCAATATATATGGAAGTTCTTCAAATGAAAACTCAAGACAGTATAATGCACAGTTCACAGTTTAATCAAAGCATGAAAAACAGAAAGGCTGAACAATTGGCACAGTCTGAAAGTTTTGCAAATAAAACAATAATAGAGGCCTGGTGTCTTTTGCTAAAACCAGCGTATTTTTCCCAAAAAATTTGGACCATTTCTTCTCAACAGAGGAAGTATATATAGCAGGAAAACTTCCAAAACTCCCACCACTTTGGAGAACCACAACAAAAAAGATCTCAGCATCTTTATGCAATGATGCCTGAATCAGAATATACCCAAGGTCGTTATAACAACATCGAGCTGGAACACAACATCCAGTCATCCTAGGCACAGGTGCATCCTCCATAATGATGGCGGTGGTCCTAGCCAGGCGCAATCAGACAAGTGTCACCCATCGAATGATTCTGACAAGTAGCATCCAATAGCATTATTTCGTTCAACCAGCCTATCGTCCGCATAACAGATCAGCTGCTAGGCACGTGGCAGCCTTTCGCTGCCCGTATGAACCCTTCTCCCATCGCTGCTGAGGATTTGCGAAAATGCAACATATGTTGAATGGGCTGAGAACCTTAATACAGCGGAGGGAACGCTCCATCAGTCGGGCGTAAAAGACGTGTGGCAGCATTTCGCTGCCCGCGGTTGCCATTTCATCCCTACGTTGAAAAATTCCCGAATGGTTGCCACATAGCAAGATGCGGGGCCGCTGACACTTTCAAGAATGATGGTCTCGAGGAATCCTTTTGTAGCCCGATGAGGCTTCCAGGAAACGAGGAACAAAACATCCTGTAACCGCGACACGTGGAGGCACTGCGCAGCTTCTTAGGATACGAAACGAAAGCTGATACCCGAAACTGCGAAAAGTATATGCGCAAAGTAGCAGATCAAAACTTTGATAAAAAGCTGAGTAAACTTGGCGATGCACAGGCCAGTGCATACTCAATACAAAAAGAGACCCAAAGGGAGTTGCTCAAATATTTATTTAACAGGTTTTGGCGACTAACAGGGTCATTTCGACTAAGGAATGAAGAACCCAAAATTTCTCTAGTTCTGCAGACTAGAGCCTTATCCATTGGGCTAATAGAGTCAGAGATTGGAAAGAGCCGCCTACAAAGGCGACCATTCATCCTCGGACAGCTTCACTATGTTGCGCAAATTCTCCTATGCTCCACATAGATCAATAGTTTCTTTGTGAGGAAGCACATCGGGTAAACCGGCTCCTACTCGTATATGAAATAGTAGCTGTGAGAGCGGATGAATGACTGCCTCAATGTCGGCTGCCGTTGGGGGATGGCTGAACTCCTTGAAAGCCTCCGGGTCACCTTCTTTCTCTTCAATAAGTTCTGCAATCTACGTAGTCGTGGCAATAGAGCCATCCTCGAGGAACGGGGACAGCAGTCCCATCTTGCCTAGCTCGGAGAAACATCCTCGTATGCTATCCAGTGTCCTACTCAGAATAGCCACTGCTGCCTTAGTGCATTAGAAGGCGGAGTGGCAATGGATAAATTTGTTTGCTGTTTGAGCACCAGCATCTCGATCCTCAATACCCGCTCCGGCAAGGTGCTTATCAGAGACGGAATATAGCTTGTTGAGCAAGTCTTTCACCTCAGGAACCTTCTCCAGGATGAAATGTGGGAACCGCTCAATCGCATCATGGGCCTCTTGGCTGAGCCTTGATGCCTTGTTAATAAATCAGAGTGTAGGCTATAGCGTTAGGCAAAAGGTTTTGATTTTCTCCCAGTGAGAAATGTATAATTGCCTAACCAGCAGAATGATATCAGTTTGTGCAGGGGAAGGCAAGAGAGAGGCTTTAAGCGAAGTAATCTCTACGTCTCTTGAAATAAGGGCCTCAACTAATTCTATCTTTTTCCTTTTCTCGGATGCCAGTTGCTCCGCATAGTTGCTCATTTCTTTATTCCAAGTCTGTTCGGCTCGGGAGTGATTTGCTAAGTGCTCCTCTAAAGAAGCCTTTGTCTCTTTGAGCTCTTCTTCTAGTTGAGCCTTTAGGCCTTTAAATTTGGCCTCTTTCTTTTGTATTCTTTGCTCATATTGAGCCTGTTAGTGTTCTAACTCTTCCCCCTTTTGTGTCATCCCCTGATTATGCTCAAGGCAGAGGCGCTCAAGCTCTTCATCCTTTAGCTGTAGATTTTGTTGCGCTTCCTGGTTCTTGCTTTATAGTTATTTTATTTTGCTAGGGTCAGCAACCTGAATCCTCGCAAATTCGCTTTGAAGTCTGTTTCTCTCATCCTCTGCTGTCAGTGTCCATTCGGTCATGCGGGCAATATTTTCCTCCAAGGATTTCTCATTCCTTTCCAGAAAACTAACCCTTTCCCTAGCTGCCTTGAGCTGCTCATCCTTCTTCTTTAGCTGGCGACCAGTTCTGAGGAAGTTGAAAGTGACTACTCGTTGCGTTTCCTCCATGATTTTCACTTTATCCTGTGGACGAGCTACTTTCATGTCGAGTCCGACCGCATATATCTCGTAGTCTTCTGGTTGCATTTCTCCCTCAGGCTTGCTTACCCTTGAGTATATGGTTGCGAACTTTAATTCTTGGCAGGCCTCATCGTACATAGCTTGCACTCTTGGCTTAGCGGGACCACTATCATCCTTCGCCTTGCGTTTCCTCATCCTACTCGCATGTGTCTCCTTTCCGTAATCTATCTGTGCTATGAATTCGACTGGCAATGAAACCAGTCCACCTGTTAAAGGAGCACCGGAAGGTAGGGCATAGGGATATGTAACCTTCATAGGTGCGGGCATTTGTTTCTTTTAGAGAGTGAGTTTGTGGAGAGAAATGAGGCATGTTCCATAGTTTGGTTTGAGAATCAACAACAGGGATAGTCATTTGTAATGACTGAATTGGGGAATCAGCTGTAAGGCTCATTGGCTGAGAATGAGGAGTTATTAATGGGGTATTAGCTTGTTGCAATGGAAAATGATCTGTAATCATAGCGGAGAAAGAATGGGCACCCACAGGGGGAATACTTTTCGAAATCGGGGCGAGGATGGTCTAAGCGGCAGTGGTAGGTGTAAGCATACGTGGAGGGGTTATTATGAGTGGGTGGCTCTACGAAAACTGGGCGAATCCAACCGGATATGTTAGACTAAAAGCAGAGGGTAGAGAGTTAGTCGGCAATGGGGCATGGGTAGATACTAAAGAATGAGATGTAAGAGAAGAGGGAGCAAATTGTACTTGTTGATTGGTTGTTGGCGTTTCCAAAAATGTCAGAGGCTCCATCGCAACCTCCGACTCCTGAGTAGTAGTGAGTACTCCTCCGGCGGGTTCTTGCGAACCCTCTACGATAACACGCTGTCATTTCGCAGGTGGAATCTTACTAGCATCGGCAGTCAACTCCTTTTCCTAAAGTTATAGCCTGGTTGGTTTAGCAGCCCAAGTGAGTGTATGCGAGCCCCTTGATATATTAAAACGTACGTTCGTGGCTACATAGGCGGGCTGTTTGGATACCTTCTCCTTTTGCGCAGAGGAAGCCGATGTCGCTGCTTCCTCTTCCTGCTCTTCAGATTCCTCCCCCTCTTCGCTTTTATTAATACTAGAGCTCGGGATGGGATGGCCTTCATTCCACCACCTTTCAAATTCCTGGTGATCCCTTAGTTGATTATAAGGAGCATCTAACTGTGTTGTTTCCTGGCGATATTTCCAAAAAACCTTTATTTTCTCCTCACTCCTTTCCTCATCCTTCTTTAATCTGTTGTACATGCTACGCTCCATGGGGACATTATCCTGGGCCACAGCCACATGAAAGTAGAACTTGTGCCATGGGCCTCTAGTGTCCGACATAGGGATTTGCACCAATTCAACAAAATCCTCATCTTTGTCCGTTCGGGGGTTACGCCGCTTCTCCCAGTATGGTTGGGAAATATGGGTAACTCTCATATGTGGCTCCAAAAAGTCATCGAAAGGGTTGTATTCCCACTTATCATTTACCAGTACCAACCCTATATGTGCCAGCTTATCTTCTAACAACTGGTGCGATTGATTTTTTAGTAGAGTTATCGACTTGAAATTATTCAGACAAGTGAAAAATCCCTTCTTCTTGACCCTTTCACTGCTGCAGAAAGTAAAATCGATGACACACACCTGTTGGAACATTTTCAGCACGAGTACTCTATCCATGACGTAGGTTGGGAGCAGGAAAGGTTTTCCAGTAAAGCCCCGCATTCGAAGGATTGTAAAATCCTTGCCCAAGAACCAGTTACAAGTAGGGGTGAAGCTCTGCATAAATCCGGCCTGCTCCCTATTGAGCTAGATAATATCACCCTCTCCGATCAAATCATTCAAAATCAGGGCTATGAAATAGTCCGCAAATACATAATAATCGTATGATGCGGAAATAAAAGGTGTCCATGTGGATACCGACTTCCTTTTATTTTGCTCATAAAAAATTAACAGCAGAAAAAATCGGGTGAAGAAATCTGGGTTCTGATGTAAAAACATGTGGACTAGGAAGGAAAGAAACCTAAACCTTTTCTCCACCTGATAATTCTCAATTTTCTGTTTCATTTCTTCAACTATAAACTCAGTAAAATCATACCAGAAGAGTTCATGTTGCTTGCAAAATTTATTGTCTGGTCCCAGAAAAGACTTCTATCTCCTCCAACAAGAACTTCGAGCTAGTTTTCATCTTCCTCCATATTTTCTCGCCTTTGCTCGAGCGAAAATGATCGATAGTCTCCTTCCTTTACTTGGATCCGGGATACATAACATGTGCCATATGACCTCTAGAGTGATATGTACCCTTAAGTTGCGGCCTTCAATGTAGTGGGTATCAAGATTATAATGCTAAATAGCAGCATCAACCACTTCTAGGCAATAGTGCACCAGTGGGACCATGTATTGAGGAAGACCACTGTACCAAACTCTACTTGCCATAGGTTGGTCTGCCTTTGGTGCCGATAACTTGACACAAGTTGCCTCTCTAAGTGACTTAGGGTTCTTCGTGAGCCTTGGGTCGTAGATATTGTCCCATTTTTCATCAACCTTTTTCTGGTCTTTTCATTTCTTGGGTCTATTTAACTCTTCTGTGTAGGCCCTCCTTGTTTTGCTGGGTATACTAGGCATAGTGTACACCACATCCTCATAGACATATACCTCTACTAAAGAATGAATAGTTGTAAATAGCTCCTGGCTAATTTCCTCTTATATTGGCTGAGCTGAAGATTCTAACATTTTCCCTCTCTAAAAACTTTTGTAAGCTCCTGGTTGGCTACGACTATGCTCGGCTCTAGATAGATAGACATAAACAACTCTACACAAATCCTTGGCGCTTGTGAAAATACTTTGAAATATTAAGCCTTTTCATGCAATAATAGCAACCTTTCTCAAGGTGGTAGGCGGAAGCAAGCTTTTTGCATTTAATTCGGCATGTACCATTAATCTTGCAAATTGTGCAAAGTGAACTGATTGCTATTTTGAGGCGGCCGGAGTTCATTATTGTATTTGGGTGATCGTGTGATACGCTCTGATCTCCTTAGAACTTGAGCTGACAATTGGCTTGCTAACCCTGCGTTAGCATTCACTGGCAATTAGTATCCAAGCAAACGATCACGCCAAGCAAACAATCATGGCTTGAAAAGATATGAATATCGCTTTGGGCTCTGGGATGCGTTTGAGAGATGACACAATAGCATACGGCCATACGTCTCACTACCAATAAGTGCCACCTTTTTAAAGCTAATTAATCAGCTCCATTAATCAAGCACGCATTGAGCCGTGCTATCACGGATGTAACTGGCTCAAAAATGTGAGCAAATATAGGCTCGCCTTTCAAGATAGCAACTAGCATAATATCATGTTTTTTCGAAGTAGACTAGCATGTGTCTTGTCAATTTTCTATAAATAGGCTAGTAAGTAGTGAGCAAAATATACTTAGCATTTGAGAAGTGATAGGTCAGTAGCAGAGTCTTAAGCAAGCCTTTTCATAGGTTAGGTGGTAGATAAGTTTGACATTAGCTCAAAAGTCTAGGGATAGTGTCAGAGCAATGGATACCCCAATTCACCTGATCTCGTATAAGTTACAGATGACATTCCTACGGGAGATTTCAACTAGGAGATTAAAAAGAATGACTAAGAACAAACATTCTCTGGTCTTGGTAGCCATAAAGTGGGTTTTAGGCAAAGATTGTATGGAATATGAGGATAGGTATCGAGTGAATACCGACGTATGCTCCCACTTTGTAGCGTCCATGCTGGACATTAGCATCCCCCGACCACTTATCTTGAAGCTGGTTAAAGAAATCTTCCCCAAAAAATTCTTAAATGGTCTTGGTGAGGTTGTTGCGCATGCTGCCTATGGGATAAGACTGCCATCAGCTAGTGACCTGAGTCGCTTCATTGAGGAAGAAGCGGTCATCGTTTGGCTGCCGTTCCTTAGCGGATTCCGCCTACAGACCCGTGATCAACACCAACAGAGGGTTATTCAGGCCCTACACTTCTTGTTTTGCAGCTACAACGTGATACCTTTCTATGACGTAGATTGGTATACTGACTTCAGGAACCTGGTGTTTCCCCTGCCAATGGTGGTTGTGCCAAATGATGTTTCCAGTGCCGTTGAGGAACCCATGGATGAGGAAGAAGTGGATGCTGCAGTTAATGCGTCAATTTCCGCCAGCCATGCCTTTGGATAAAAAACCCTTGCCTGCTGCTTGAACTGTCTCCCTGCTGCTCAAAATATGTCTCTACATAGCTCTATATAAGCCTAACAAAAAGGCTATCGTATATATAATAGCTCAATATACTTGTAAATTTTGAAATATGGCTTCCCAGCCACTTTTGTAATGAAAAGAACATATACGAATAGATATCTATCGTTTAAATAAAATCCATGCTCTTTCTTTTTATCTATATTTAAGCTTTTCTGGCTTGCAACTTTTATATGCTATTTTTCCGCACATGGGTGTGTTTTGTGTAAAGCAACTCTGGTGTTCCACCCAACAATAATAATGGGCAAATTCCGCAGAAGAACAAACTGACATAGAAAAAGACTGGCCAAAGAAACGAAAATAAAATAAAAGTGCTTTTTACATATGTACAAAGTAGAGCTTAATGCCTAATAGAACAGCTTAAGATGAATCCCATTGATTGGGATTCCCAACGGTTCCTATTCCATATTCTTTAGCTCAAAAGCGTTGTGTTCTTTGCATCGAATGAATTTAAAGGGACCCTCCCATAGGCTATCAAATTTACCGTGCTAACCTGGCTTTGCAGCTCTGCTATCATACTTCAGCACTAAGTCTCCACATTTTAGACCTTGGTTGGAAGCCTTCTTGTCAAACCATCGTTTGACCACCTGTTGACGGCTTGTCATCGCTGTTAGGGAATTCTCCCTTTTTTCTTGTACTTCCAACAGTTCGGCGAGCCGAACCTCCATGGCTTCATTTTGTTCTATCTCAAAAGATTTTAGCAACTGTATTGCTGAGATCTCCATGGAGATAGGTAACAGTGCCTCTTTCCCGTATACCAACTCATAAGGCGAAGTCTTAAGGACTTGCTTAGGAGTTATGCAGTTTGCCCAGAGAGCCGTTTGGAGGTTTTTATGCCATTCCCTCTGGTGTTCTGAGCCAATCCTTTTAACGATTCATACTAAACTTTTTTTTGTTGACTCTGCTAGACCATTTCCCTGTGGATAATAGTTTGATGATGTTTTAAGGAATATGCCATTCTTTAATGCAAAGTGACATACCTTTGTACCTAGAAATGCTCTGGCATTGTCCGAAATGATAGTTTTTGGAGGGCTGAACCTTGTCACTAGTTCCTCGAGGAAATCTACAATCTCTGTTTCTGTTGCACCTTTAAGGGGGATAGCCTTCGTCCACCTTGTGAAATAGTCTGTAGCGATTAGAATCCATTTGTGTCTAGCACTAGAAACTGGGTTGATCATTCCGATGAAGTCCAGGCCCCATTGCACAAATGGTTCGTCCGCCACGATAGGTCTGAGGGGCATTGCGGAATTATTTCTTCTGTCAGTGAAGAACTGGCATTTTTTACAAGTCCTTACCAGAGAGTGGGAGTCATTGAAATGTGTGGGCCAATAATAGCCAGCACGCATGATTTTAATCACTGTGGTTTTTCCAGAGAAATGTCCACCTACAGCGCTATTGTGGAATGCGTCGAGGATCCTTTTTGCCTGCTCCAAAGTAACGCATCGCAGGAGAACACCATTGAAATTCCTTTTGAAAATGACTCCTTCAATTTGCGTATACCCGCAATTCTGCAACCGGTAATACCTCCTTTTTTGGGAAGAGAGGGCTGGCGGATACTTTCCGGTTTGCATGAAACTCATTCTATCAGTCAGCCAACCACCTTCCGATTCTAATTCATTTATCAAAACGAGCTCTGGCTGCTCCTCTACGACAGGTACCTCCTCACTCTGTGCCATATACTCACACAGTCCTCTTCCTTTAATAGTCTTAGTAGGCTTGACTTCAATGTCGTATTCAAGGATCTTAGTGATCCAATTAGCCCTTTTCTTTGTGATCTCCCCTTCCATGATGTATTCACGTACACTAGAATGTGCGACATACACCAACACCTTGTTGTAGGAAATTAGATGGTGGAAGTTCTTAAGTCCTTTTACTATCGCAAAGGCTTGTCTTTTGACAAAATTATAATTCGCTCCATATTCCTTTAGGGTCCGGGAATAAAACGCCACTAGATGTTCCCCTTTTTCTTTGTTATCCTTTTGGTTTAGAACAATAGCAATACTGGACCTGCTACTAAAAGCATACATTATAAAATCTTTGGATTGATCCGGATTAACCAGCACCGGGGCTATAAAAATAGCTTCCTTGACTCTTTCAAAAGCCTTCCGAGCTCCGGTTGTCCATTTGAATGTTTGATCTTTCTTCAGCATTAGGGTAATCGGCCTAATCATTCCCACGAAATTGGAAATGAACTTGCTGATGAAATTTACCTTGCCTAGGAAAGACTGGACACCTTTCTTATTTACCAAAAGGGGAAGCTCTTTGATAGCCTTTACTCGTTCGGGGTCAATTGAAAAACCTTCTCTAGACATGACATGCCCCAATAGCTTACCCTGTGGCACTCCGAATACACATTTCTTTGGATTCAGGGAAACTCCGAACTCCTGGCATTTCTGAAAAACCAATTCCAAATGGTCAAAATGATCATCCTTAGATTTAGAGAACATAGTAAGGTCATCCAAATAGATTAGAATAAACTTATTGATTAGTTCACTGAATGTGATGTCCATTGCCCGCTGGAATGTTGCCCCTGCATTGGATAAACCAAAAGGAATTTTAGCATATACAAATGTTCCCCACTTTTTGGTGAACGTAGTCTTGTGCTGATCCTCCTCTTTAACTTGAATTTGGTTGTAGCCGGAGAAACCATCCAGTAGAGAAAACATTTATGATCCTGCCACAGTTTGTAGGATTGATTCCATAGAGGGAAACAGATAGTGGTCTTTCAGAGATGCTCTGTTCAGATCTCGAAAGTCCACACATAGGCGAATATCCCCATTCTTCTTTTGGACTGGGACTAGATTTGATACCCAAATACTATGTTTAATTGGGAAGACAATGCGTGACTCAATGAGCTTGGTTAGCTCCTGTGCCATTAAGGCTTCAATTTTAGGGTTAACTGGCCTCTGTTTTTGTCAGATTGGTTTCACACTTTCTGTTAGCTCAATAGTGTGCTGAATGATGTCCGGATCATAACCCTCTAGATCATTGTAGGACTAGGCCACTACTCCATATTTTTCGCAGAAACTGATGAACCTTTCCCTATCCTAGTGCGGGACATTTTTTCTGACTTGGAGATTCCTACCAACAGAGACTTGAAGGTCTTCATAATCACTTTTGTCTGCCACGAACTTTCGCTTATCATTTCGGGCATCATTACAATCAAAAAAGTTTTCAAGGGTAACCAATCCTTTCAGAAGTTTATTAGATTTGAGTTGCATAATTTGTCCTTCATAAGCCTCGGCAATCTTTGGTTGAAGTTGATTGGCGAATTCCCCTGAGTGCTGGATAAACGAGGTGATATGTTCATCGCTTTCAAAAACTTGCCAACTCTGATCATTGCCGGGGATCGTTGGTTAGACTAGTACCCGTATTGAATGTTCATTCTGAAGCAAGTCAGAGACATGATCAAACTAAGCACCAATCATAGCCATGCGATCTGCATCGCTATTTTATCTTCGGGGAATTGTCTGGATGTTGAAAGCTTCAAAACCCTCAATCAAGTCCCAGACTTGGTGCCAATAGGATCTCATGCGGACATTCCTTGCTGCAGAAATTCCTCGGACTTGGTTAACTACTAGTTCAGAATCTCCGAACACAATTAATTGCTTAATGCCCATTCATTTTGTAAGGCTTAAACCTTGGACTAACCCCTCATATTCAGCCTCATTGTTTGAACAAGCGAAATGAAAGCGGAAAGGCCTCAACCATTTTTTATTTTGTGGGGATATTAGATATACCCCTACTCTAGCACCTACTTTGCTTCTTGCTCCATCAAGGTATAATGTCCATAGCTCATTTGCCTAGTTACCTTCGGATTCTTTGGTGAACCTTGGAAGCACCTGATCTTCATCATAAATTACATACGTGCCCAATCCTGTAGCATGATAATTGCTGAAAGGATCATTGTTTATGTGTTCACTCAATAGAGCATCTTCTTTATCATTTCAATCTCCACTCACCTTCTCTTCTTCTAGCAAATCAACATAGTACATTTCTTGCTTGGTGATAGAGGTATGCGCCGCTTCAAAATTGATCAAGGCCTCATCTGCCACATGTTCAGAATGTAGAGCCTTCGATTCTATCTTCATTTTTGCACCGTGCTTGGTCCTGAGAATCAGATGTGACCAATCCAAGGACATGTATATGCCTACCTTTGAAGTAAATTCTCAGGATAGACAAAGACCAAACATAGGAGGAACATCTATGATCACTGTGTCCTGCGGGACTGTGATACTTGGGCAGGAAAATAGAGTTAAGGAAAGCACTTTGATGACACCTACAGTCTTGACTTTATTTCCATCAAGCTGCATCACCCCTCTTTTCATAGGTTCACAGTTGAGTCCCAAAGCTTCAGCTATCTGTTTAGGCATAACTGTTGTACTGGCGCCATAATCAATCATAGCGTTGTGTAATAGCTTCTTTCCTACAATGAGAGTCAACAAGAAAGGCTGTGGTTTTGACCTACTTCTACCTTCGGCAGGAGATTCCTTCATATTTTTTGTAAGAACCTTTGCTGGCGGTTTGTGACAAACAACCTCTGCACTGGAAGACGGCTCTGTGGATGACGGGTTGACCTCTTCTTGAAGCGCCTTCTGTAATAGCGTATTCTATTCTGGGATAGCTAGAATGTCCCACAAAGACACATTAGTGGATGACTTCTTCAATTTCTCTACCACATTAAAAGGTGGCAAACTTGAAGATTTCTGCTCCTTGGTTTTTGCTATAATAATCTCCTTCCGTGGTTGAGAAGGTGAAGGGACGGTCGAAGCACTGAGAATTTGATCAGACACGCCTTTGAGTTGCGCGCTGTCTAGATGTGAAACAATAGGCTCACCGATGAATCTCCTCTTTGAGCATGTGTTATAGTCAGATTGCACCTGCGGTGCTTTGGACACGAATGCGTCATTGGAAAACACGGTTTCTTCTTCTTCCATCCAAGAAAAAAGTGCATGATCAGGAGCAATATCTGATTCTTGTTCTAAAGACATTCCTTGCATTTGTGCGGTCTTTACTGCGCTCTCCATTTGCGGTGAGGCATATACATAACCCCCATCTTCTGTTGCCGTGCCTTGGTTGCGTTGCTCTACCACCTTATGTTGTAAGTTGCCACAGACAATTCTGAGGCATATGCGCATCACTGCAGGGGAAACACCACAGATTTAACTCATCGATAAGGTTTTTCTGCCCTGCGGTCAATTCCCTACTCGAGCTTGGTGATGCGCTTGTCAACGGAGAAGGCACCAACACCATTTGGTTTGCAGTCGGCGTTGGTGGATTAGTGTGAGGTGCACCTTGATATTGATTTTGCTGATAAGTAGACCGCCCACTTTGATAGTTTTGATATGCGGGCCGCGAGAGCATTGCTTGGTTCCACTTGAGAGTTGTTATATCATTTTCCATGATTCACAACATCTCCTTGAGGTTGCTTATTTCATCCCTAGAAGAATCTGATGTAGAAGCCACATTTTTAGGAGCAACCGCATATGAGTAGATTGACTGGGCGGCTGCAGGCGCACTAGTCGACGCGACATCTTGCGCGAAGATTGATATTTCAGGAAATATTAGCATAATAGGTCGAGGAGGCAATTTTCTGCAATTTATCAAATGATTCTCAGCTTTGATAGCGGTACCATAAGCATTCGGTAGAGTGGCTCTTTTCAAAGACTTGATCATCACAGAAATGTCAGGATTGATAGACTTCAGATAAAATATAAATGTCAACTCGGGAGTCGGGTGGATAGTAATAGGGATCATCTACCAATTTGCGTGAAATCGGGCATTGAAGTCCGTTAGAGCCTCTTAGGGGGCTCGTTTTATGACAGATAGTTGATAATATAATGAAGAACGATCTCCGTCATTTGAGAACCTTTCATAGAATGGATCTCCGAGCTCATCCTAGGTGCAAATTGAATTAGGAGTTAGCGTTCGGTACCAATCTAGAGCCTTGCCTTTGAAAGACGTGGCGAGGAGCCTCATGGCTACATTCTGCGCTGTAATACCATGTACCAGACATACGTCCGCTACATCCTGCAAATGTTCTGCTGGTGTTTTTGAGTTATCTCCGACAAATTTGGGAATAACTTTCATGGCCAAAACCAAGATAGCACACCAGACAGCGGGCGCTATCGGGGCTACCAGGGGACTTCCAGCATCCCATGCTACGTAGTTTCTATTAGCGGCCGACAACATGGTGAGAGGAAAGGGTGGTGGGAATGGAATGGTTACCAGTTGATTTGTGACCTGGACTGTCCCTAGCGGAGGCACTAGTAAACTTGAGTTACTTGCAGTTTGGGATCTAGTTACAGGCCGATGGCTCATACACCCTTCTTCAATGCAATTTCATTAAGTTTGGGTCCCACCGGGCGTGCCAGAAAAGGAACAAACTATTGACGCCAAAATTTGACGAGGTAATATAGTCCTATGGGAAACTCAGTTTAAGGGGGACCTTTTGCGCTAAACTGAGTAACCTCCAGATTTTTAGAGAAGCCGACTTCTTCTATAATGGGTTTTGGAAAGGGAAAAGGAAGCAGATATAATAAAGTAAAGTCTAACCTAAGGCGATGCACCAAGATTTGCTAGTGGGCACGATAAATCATAGATTTAAGGGCCTGAATAGTGTTATTATGTTTTGAAATATCAGAGATTTAAGATTATAGCATAGACAATTCATTTATTGACATAAAATAATGTTGCATACATTCTCACTACTAAGAAGAGTCATTAGACATGATTTAGGTAAGCAAACTCGTATCCAACATATATAGAAGTTCTTCAAATGAAAAGTCAAGACAGTATAAGGCACAGTTCACAGTTTAATTAAAGCATGAAAAACAGAAAGGCCAAACAATTGGCACAGTCTGAAAGTTTTGCAAATAAAATAGTAATAGAGGCCTGGTGTCTTTTGCTAAAACCAGCGTGTTTTTTCCAAAAATTTTGGACCATTTCCTCTCAACAGAGGAAGTATATATAGCAAGAAAACTCCCAAAACTCCCACCGCTTTGGAGAACCACAACAGAAAAGATCTCGCCATCTTCATGCAATGATGCTTGAATCAGAATATACCCAAGGTCGTTATAACAACATCGAGCTGGAACACAACATCCAGTCATCCTAGGCACAAGTGCATCCTCCGTAATGATGGCGGTGGTCCCAGCCAGGGGCAATCAGACAAGTGTCACCCATCGAATGATTCTGACAAGCAGCATCCAATAGCATTATTTCGTTTAACAAGCCTATCGTTCTCATAACATATCAGCTGCTAGGCACGTGGCAGCCTTTCATTGCCCGTATGAACCCTTCTCCCATCATTGTCGAGGATTTGCGAAAATGCAGCACGTGTCGAATGCACTGAGAACCTTAATACAGCGGAGGGAACACTCCATCAGCCAGGCGTAAAAGACGCGTGGCAGCATTTTGCTGTCCGCGGTTGCCATTTCATCCCTGCATTGAAAAATTCACGAACGGTTGCCACATAGCAAGATGCGGGGCCCACTGACACTTTCAGGAATGATGGTCTCGAGGAAGCCTTTCGCAGCTCGATGAGGCTTCCAGGAAATGAGGAACAAAACATCCTGTAACCGCGACACGTGGAGGCACTGCGCAACTTCCCAAGATACGAAACAAAAGCTGATACTCGAAACTGCGAAAAGTATATGTACAAAGTAGCAAATCAAAACTTTGATAAAAAGCTGAGTAAACTTGGCGATGCACAGGCCGGTGCATACTCAATACAAAAAGAGACCCGAAGGGAGCTGCTCAAATATTTATTTAACAATACACACTAGTCTTCCCTTCTCAAATCTATTAGAAAATTACTATTTCTGCTTGTGCTATCCTTTAAATTTGCATTCCAAGTTTTACATCACATAATTGAGTTCATTGAGTATTTTATTTTCATCTCCTAAAAGTGCATTTTAGTCATTTTCTATCATAAGGAAAAATTAGAGATCCCCCATTCCCATAGAGTTGACGAACACCTCAAGGTTGAAATTCAATTCTACCCTTATGAGAGATCTCATTTTTCCTAATGAAACTAAAGGAAGAATAGGTTTGTTAAGTCATCATTTCATTGTGGTGAACCCCTTTTACTCCTAACCCAATTCACCCATTTTTCTTTATTTCATGGGTGAAAAGTTGATTTTTTGATTGGGAGTGCATTTAGTGGTGGAATTTGATGAGGTTAGATTCATTGGGTTAGGAATCAATAGGAGATGTTGCATGCCAATCCTTGTGAGCTCTCATTTGGTGTGTGTTTAGTGCTCTTCATTTCAAAATTCAATTGTGATTGAGGTATTTTGCTTGTTTTAATTAATTTAGCCAATTTATTTCAAGTTTGTTTGTTTGAGAAGGATTAAAGGAGTGTGGAATCCTCTCATCTCCATTTTGATTTGTATAAGGGTACATTTAATTAAATTTGATATTTTTCAAAAATACGTGGTTATCGTGCCCATTTTTTTGGGAAATTGGTGAAATGTGAATTCTATGTGAAAAGTGTGTTGTTGGGTGTATTTAGAGCAAAAGGGTATCTTTATGTTTTTGAATTTCAAAAAAAAAAAAATGAAGAAAATTTTAATGGTGGATTTGGGGAAAAACCTGGTTTTTACCTTGTAAAAATATTGATAAAATTTGAAAGTTTTACATGAAAATGACTGAATTTTGATGTTTTGAAAATATGAAACCTTATAAAATGTGAAATTATGCAATATGGGAAAGTGTCATTGATTTTGAAAAAAAATAAATTTTGCATTGATTTTTGTGTCACTCGTTGGAGGGTGTGATGATTGTTTTTGAATGTTTTAAAAAGATGGCACTTCATGAAAGGTGATATTATGCATTTTGGGGAAGTGTTATTAATTTTGGAAAGATTGCATTTTTGTATTGGTTTTTGTGCCACACTTGTTGGAGGGTGTGGTGATATTAGGGTTTAAGTGTTAAGAGTTTGGGAATGGTTCCCAATGTGAACTCGACCCAAAGTGGCATGTAGGAAATCATGGTGTGGGGATTTTAGATTAATAAGTGAAAACTAATGAAACATGCGTAATTAATTAACCAAGATAATGGATATCCCTCTCATGTCCTGAGTGCTCATAAAGGCTAAGAATGATCAAGGAAAACATGTTAGCTCAAGGAGCTTGGGTCTTGTAAGATCGAGTACCTTCTTCTATATGAGAGGATACTTGGTTTTAAATTTAGCCCCACATGAGTGTTTGCGATGACATTCCCTCTCTTTCTCTCTAACATAATTTAACCCTAGTGTAGTTGAGTAGAATTCTGAAGGATCTAGTGTATTCCCTTCCATGTGTATGTATTGTTTTACCCTTGGTGAGTTTTCCCAAGGATGATCTTGTATGGAATTGGTGAGTTGGCCTAATTATTTTTAATGTGACATTGGTGAGTTTTCCCAATGAGATTTATGTGATACCATTGTGATTGTACCATGTGATGATATGTATTGGACACATCTTGTGATTTGGGTAATTGAGTGTTTATATGATGTGCACATGGAGTGTATACTTTGTGTATGGTGTATGTAAGCCTTCTCCCCATGTGTTTGGTGTGAGTGTTGTGTTTATGGCCCATGTGACTATCTCCTAGCATGATGAGAGTGGATCCTTTTTATTCCATGAGGTCAGGTGGCATGGTAACCACCATTGGGGACCTAAGGTTTGTGTATCAAGGCAGAACATGGAATCATGTAAAATTTCAAGTTTAATTCATGTTGATAGATTTATTTCATTCATTTATATTGTAATATATTGATTTGGAACCTCTCTTCAAAGATTATTTATAAATCATAAATGAAAAGAACATTTGGTTTTATGTGTTTCAGTGTTGGTGTTGGGAACAAAGCCTTTCCTTTTATTCTCATGATGATTTTTCATTGTTAATTCAAACATAGGAACAATTATGTTGGTACTTTTAAAATGTGTAGACACCTAAATTTGGACACTTAATTTATCCAAATTTATCCCCTTTCGTCTAAGCATCCTTTTATTTGCATTAATTAATATTACTATTATTTAATTAATACCCTTAATTCTGCCAAATCCTTAAGGTATTTAGTTAATAATTAAATACCTTATCTCTTTAATCCTCCTTTTCATCAAATGAATTAAATAAATATGACATTTATTTAATTCCTCACATGTCACATCTCTTTCTTAATCTTAATCAATCTCCTAATCTCTTCATTAGGGATGTGCGCATGCCTAATCCTTGATTAGGATGTGTCACATCCTCCAACTTTTGCAAGTTGGCTTCTAATCCTCATTACCCTCTAATTATATTCTAATTACTGATTAGTTAAGCCTAATTAGTACCTTGGTCAACTCTCCCCATCCCCCAAGGAATTTTTAATTATTTTTTATTCATCCAAGACTTCTCTCTTCCCCATGTGAATTTTTAATTCACATTTATTCCTCATAGAATCCCCTTTTCCCATGCATCTTCTAGAATCTTTGACTTGTCACATCAAGTAACATGTGGACAAGTGCTTCCCTTTTTGGAACCTTGTCTTGTCCATGGGACTCTTCCAAGCATAATTCACATTTATTTCTCCAAAGATTCTTCTCATCCCCCAAGGTTCTTACAGGGTACTTGTCCTTCCTCCACCTCATGTACCTTCCTTCCACCTCATTTACACATCATCCATCCTAGGCCACTTCACCCTCCACATGTCAAAATGTGAGAGCTTGTGAGTTCTCAACTCACCACAGCCCTTTATCTTGGTCTTTGTGGTTTAATCTCAACTGTTGAATTCTCTAGAAAATTCAAATTCTATTATAAATACCCCCCTCTTCTAATGCATTTAACAACACTTAGCCATTTGCACCCTTATGCTACCAAATTGCCCACTCAATTTGCAAGCATCATTTTAGCCACTTAGTTTCTAGCATTTACATTCATCACATTGTTCAACTTGCATTTAGCCATCTCCATAGCCATCCAAGGAACACACAAGCATTCAAAAATCAAGGGCCAACCAAGGTATTTCAATAGCACAAAGAAGGTATAATCACTTGTTATTTTTTTTATCTTATTTCTTTGTGTTATCAATTCCTTAGGCTAATCTTTGAGGTGTCTTTTGTGTTTTTCCTTATTGCATAATAGTTGTTTTGCATATTTAGAATAGGATAAACATTTAGGATCACAAAATGAACCTATATGTGCTAATTCACAATTGGGTGGCCTGGTATTGTACCTAGGTGGCCCTGTCATGCACTTGATTGAACCCAATAACTCAAAAATTGTTCTAACACTATTGGGGCTGCCTGGTGGAAGTAGGGGCAACATGGTAGAAGTAGGGAAACTTGGTTTGACAAACTTAATATTCCAAAAACTTAGAATTTTCTCTAAGGCTGTTAGGGGTAACCTAGTCCTATGTAGGGGAAGCCTCATCCCTATACAAAAACAATAGAGTGAATTCTCTTGGCCACTAATAGGTGAGGATTTTCTAAGCCCTATGAGATTTTTAAATAATTTTTATGCCTTTTCGTTTATTCATTTGGGTCATTTTGATCATCTGAAACCTTGAAACCTAGTTAAATTTTTCTAACTCTGAACTTGAGCTTTCATTTCTTTTTGGGGACTCCGTTTGGGAAAGATTTGTAAACAAAATTTGTTCACCATAGTCTTGGGGTCCTATTAGTTCTTTGACCTAGTTCTCAAGTTTCATCATTGAGGAATTATGTTCTCTCCTACATTGTTTTATGTGCATCCTCTCAATATATCCCAGTTGTCAAACCTAGGGTTGGGGAGATGATTCTTCTAGTCTTGTGAAGTCTTATGAAGGTTATAAGTCTACATGGATTGTCTTGTAAGTGTCCTCAACAATCATAATAGGTCATGGAATGTTGTGGAGTAGTTTCTTCCCTTGGGTAATGTCACTTTATGATGGGATATCTTGGTAAGCATGAATTTGTTAGGAAGTGACTTTATGTCATTCTAGTTTGTGGTGTGTTGTGTCTCTTGGTTAGGTAACCTCTTATGAAGGTTTTACTTTGTGTTTAGATTGGTTTAGTGTGTTTGGATGTGGATTGGATGTTGATGAATCCATCATCCTATCTTGGTGTATTGTTGTGAGAGTGGTTTAGTAATCCACCATCATGTAGGATTGTCCTCTCTCCCTTCTGTTCGTTCATTGTGGTGGATTTATCCCATGAGTGGTTAGTCTTCTATAGTTTCCACTTTGATTATGCAATGGTGACGTACCTTGTTGTTTTAGCATTGTGTCATTGTGACACTCGTGTGCGCATTGGTGTCCCTGTGCAACATGTCATTGTTGCATTATCAATTTTGTTATCCTTATTTTTTTTAAAAAGTTATTTTTGTTAGGTTAGGTCAACTCAAGGCATTACAACATGTTTGTAATGCATTCCCAAACCATAATGAGTACCTGTCTATACATGTAATAATATATGTTTCGGATCCTATTTCTAACTGGGTACACATTTTTAATGCAATGAGTACTTATTAATATTTTTTCTCCTCGTGAGACTTTGACTAAAATGAATTCAATTTCTTGCTTCAGCCCATTGAAATAATTGCAATCGGTTAACAAAGATACAATTGTTAGATGAAATCACCTTCAAAAAGGCAATTGGTTTTGTCATTCAATCTCTATATGCAAGGAGTTTTATCCTCAAATTCAATAGATGAACACAAATTCTCAAACTATGACCAAAAGTTTTGATAATATGGCAAAAGATGAAAACATGAATAAGCAACCCAAAATAAATAGAAAATAAGGGTTCAACTTGTGATTCCACATTCTCAAGGTCCAATATGCCAAGTCAATAATAATTAATATATTTTTAATATTTCAACTCAAAGTAGGCCCACTAAAATGGTTCTCATAACTCTTCCATCTAGTTATTTTCAATCAATAAAGATGCTCATGTTACACCCACTCATAACTATAATAAAATATGTCATAAATAAATAGCAATATGGTCCTCCATAAAGCTAGTTTGTAACTCTGTGTTAATTTCTTTTCATAGATCTATATCATGAATCTTATTATAAAATGTAACATAATGGAGATGCCAAATGCTTGAGGAGTTAGATTATGCCCTCATTATGAGTTCTCATATCCCATTTTGGTAAAACACATATGATTAATAATATTTTACTATTTAGTTGGCCTATTGTACCAATTTTATAAATTTATAGTTTGTTAAGGCTAGAAATTAATAGTTATTTTCCTAGTAATTTCCCTTTAGCCTATGATAAATATGAGAAAGGGACTTTGTATCCACAAAAATAAATTAATTAAAAAAGGGACATTACATGAAGAATGAATGAATAACCTTCTATCTTGATATACCATATATGTAGCTTTGATTTAACTTGAAAAATTAGTCAGAAAATGGTGAATTTGAGAAGTGACACTTGTGTGCTAGTCAAATTAATTTTCCTTCTAAATCCATCTTTTAGTGTGACACAACTCCAAAAGTGTCATCCTCTATCTTAATCCTACACTTATTTTTATTTTGACTTGGACAATAAATCAAAAAGAGGTGGATCCAACATGTGATACATAAGCCATTCAAATGAATTTCCCTTCTAAATAGTGTCATCCTCTATCTTAATCCTACACTTTTTTTATTTTGACTTGGATGATGAATCAAAAAGAGGTGGATCCAACATGTGATACATGAGCCATTCAAATGAATTTCCCTTCTAAATTTTTCCTTTATTGTTGATATGACTCCGAAAGTGTCACTCTATATTTTTGGCAATGAATTAAATAGGGTGGATTTGACATGTACATGCATCCTTCAAAGGAATATCTTTTTTAAATTTGTCTTTTGCTAGTAATATGACTCCAAACAGAATAGAACAAATCCATACAATGCCAAAATTAGTCTATGAGACAACATCCAGCCACGTGGATCTGTCAAAGTGAAAATAAGTCCTCTCCAATTAAAATCAAAGCAGGCGTACGTTGTCATTCACTTCTCACATTGAAACTCTGCATTTTTATCATTGACCCCACAGAAGGTACCACTCTTCTAGATCACTTCTTCTCAGTTTCATTTATGCAAGACCCACCGCCCATCAGCTACGCTTTCGAGTTATTTTATTACTGTACGCAATTAATTTGTGGCTACGGATATGAGAAATTTGTAGCTGTAAAAGTAAATTTTATGGCGTGCAATTTGTAGGCCTATTTAAGTCGAGGAGAAGAGCTCTTCTGATCTCGGAGAAAGAGTTTTGCTTGGATTGAAGGAAGAAGGAAGAAGGGTGTGTGCAGAGAGATGTCGGCATACGCATGCGCTGCGTGTAGGATCCATCGAAAAAAATGCGGGGACAGATGTTTGCTTGCTCCGTATTTTCCATCAGACAACCCTCAGCGCTTCTTAATTGTACGCAGTGTGTTCGGAGCAGGGAACCTGAGCAGAATCCTTCAGGTAAGATACCAGTTTTAGGGTTCTCTTTATTTAATCGGCTAGTCAAGTAGAGTTTAAGGTGGAGCAAGTGAAGTTAGGGCTAATACTAAGGACTGAAATGTTTTGTGTTGTAGAATGTTCCGGATGAGAAGAGAGAAGATGCGGTGAAGAGCATCGTATATGAGGCAAGTGCAAGGGTGAGCGATCCAGTGTATGGGTGTGCCGGGAGAGTTTACGAACTGGAGAAGAAAGTGGTAGAGCTTGAATTGCAATTGGCTATGGCGCAGGCAGAGCTTCGGAATGTAAGGGCTGATCTTGTTTCTTTCTTGGATAAATATCCCACACAGAACAAATTGGCACACCAAAATGATGAGAATGCCGAGGAATTAATACTGTCAGAAGACCTTGAGGACCCCTTTGGCTTATGGGAGCCACTCTGATATCCTCATTTGTTGGTATTGTTGTATGCATCCTTGTCTTTATCTGACTACCACTTGCAAAGCAATTTTCTGCAATGATAAGCCTCTAAGTGTGATTTAGAGAGGTTCACTAGTTCTAATAGTTGTGATAGTATTTGTTGGTTTAATAATATAGTATTAATAGTGTTGATTTAAAGTTGCTAGTGTTGATTTAAAGTTGCTAGTGTTGATCATGAGTACTCATTATTGAATAATTGTATTTCTTAGATCTAAAAAACAAACAATCATGTAATACCGCATCAATGCACAAATAGAACATGATTTAGTAAAGCCCTGATAAATAGGAGGTATTTTCCATAGCGTGTCAAATTATGACATTGCTATGAGGATTCAATTGTGTAGTTTTTCATGTCAAACTCATTGATCCATATTTCATGAGTAGTGGTCCACGAGAACACATCTCTAATGAGAATGAATGGTCCACTTAGCACTCATTTGTGAACACCTACTGGTCTATTTTTTTTGGGAAGGGGGTGAGGGGGGGAGGGTTTGGACACCTCAACAAAAAGCATGTTGTTGTAACCCTAAAACCTTAGTTATAAGTAGGAGACTTGCCAAGTAAGTTACTATAAAAAATAGGAGTGATTTGAAATTGTCTAGAGGTAGGGGACTTGCCAAGTACATTAGGAGTTATTTGATCTTGTTGATTCTACATGTTTTCTCTTTAATTAGCTAGATTATTTGTTACTCATTGATCATCAATATTGACTAGCTCATTTAAAAATATCTTAAGGAGGTTACTACATTGCTAGGTGTAAGTTCTTTGTGACCAACCTCCTAAATAGAATAATTTAATGGTTATATTAAATATCAATAGATGACATACAAACCTACAAATGTATTAGATGATTTAAAAGTAAATATTTCTCCTTTTACTACACCAATTAAAGTGTTAGTTCCTCTAATAAATGCTCCTTGAACGTTCTCAAAAGTTTAGTTATTCAAAAATGATTATTTGATCACTTAAAATCCAATGAATATATATTTTTTAATGATAATTTATTACTAAACAAAAAGTATGTTACAATATGAGTTCATCATGCCCATCATAAATAATAAAAAATAAGCAGGTCACTAAGGTGACTTTATTAAAGAAAACCTTAATATTCTAACATGGGCCACTTATTTGATCTTGTTGATTCTACATGTTTTCTTTTCAAATAGTTAATTTTTTTGTTGTTCATTGATCATCAATGACTAGTTCATATCAAAAAATCTTAAGGGGGTTACTAGATTGCTATGTATAAGTTCTTTGTGATCAACCTCCTAAATAGAACAATTTAATGGTTACATTAAATATCAATAGATGAAATACAAACCTACAAATGTACTAGATGATGATTTTAAAGTAGTTATTTCTCCTTTTAGTACACCAATTAAAGTGTTAGTTCCTCTAATAAATACTCCTTCAAGGTTCTTAGAAGTTTAGTCATTCTAAAATGATTATTTGATCACTTAAAATCCAAATGAATATATTTTTTAATTGATAATTTATTACTAAGTAAAAATCATGTTGCAATATGAGTTCACAAGGCCCATCATAAACAATAAAAAATAAATAGGTCACTAAGGTGACTTTATTAAAGCAAACCTTAATATTCCAACATGGACCACTTATTTGATCTTGTCAATTCTATATGTTTTCTCTTTAATTAGTTGGATTTTTTTGTTGCTAATTGATCATTAATGACTAGCTCATATAGGAAAATCTTAAGGGGGTTACTAGATTGCTAGGTGTAAGTTCTTCGTGATCAACCTCCTAAATAGAATAAATTAATGGTTATATTAAATATAAATAGACGTCATGCAAGCCTACAAATGTATTAGATGTTGATTTTAAAGTGAATATTTCTCCTTTTAGTGCACCAATTAAAGTGTTAGTTCCTCTAATAAATGCTCCTTGAATGTTCTTAGAAGTTTAGTCATTCTAGAACGATTGTTTGATCACTTAAAATTTGAATGAAACTTTTTTTAATCAATAATTTATTACTAAACAAAAAGCATTTTACAATATGAGTTCACAAGGTCATGGCCAAAATAAAAGACAAGCAATTAGCTAAGGAAGACTAATATATTATGTCCCATAATATATAACCTAAAAAAGGGCCCCATCTTGAGTCTCAACAATAGTATTCAACTAATTTTATTACAAATTTCACTAAAATTGTCAATTTGAAAAGCATCCATAGTTGGTGAGATAGTAGAAATATTGTCATTCTCCCTAACCACCTCTAGTTCAACACCATTATAAGATGTATCTTTCTTTTTGATACCCATATCTCTTAAGTTGACCTACTTTGCAAACATCTAAAGGCCTTAATGAAGCTGTCCTACTTGTCATTAATTATAGGATAATAGTGCCCCTTGTCCTTTATCATGATTAGTAAAGACAAGAATAACATCTTTCCAATTAAATTTTAAATTGGTTTCTAATTGAAACCCTACCGCCTAGACTTCTTGCAAATGTAGGAAGTCAAGAATGTCCCTCTTATTGTGATTTTTTTGATAATGTATTTTATATCAGGGGATTCAAGGCCCTTGACATTCCGAAAAATACAATTCAAGATTTTCAAGATTAGGTAAAGAAATAGAGGGATTTTTATTCTTGTTTAATCTCAAAACATTTTGGGATTTTCTATTCTTTTCCTTTTCTCCTATTATTTTGGCCACTATCTTCACTACTTTTCTTTTCTTCTTTCCTCTCTTTCATCCTCATTTTACATTGATTCCTTACCTATCTTATTGATAAATATGTGATTGTCTTAAATTTAAAATCACATTCTCACTATCCTTTTTTAGTAAATCATTTTTAGATAGGTCATTGTCCATCCCTCTTTTAGTATTGAGAGAGAAGTAATTTGTTAAGAGTTGACATTGGGTGATTCGACAATACTGGTTTACACTTTTTGGGGCATATTAATTTTTGTTGAAATCACATAATTTTAGAAAATATAATGATTTAAGACTTTGAAAAAGTTCCATTTAAAGGATTCCAATTGAAGAGGGTTTGATCAAACCACATTAGATTAAACCCCCTTGGATAGAACCCCACTAGTTTTAAACCATACCTATAACGAAGTCTCCTTTACACCTATCAAAATGCTGATAAAAAACCACTTTTGATTTACCTTTTGAGGGATCAAATGAATTCATTTAAAATTTATTTTTTGTAATTATGTATTCCTTATTATAAGCTTTCGAAAAAGTATAATTTTAAATATATTTAATTTGATTATTATATATATATATATATACTTTTTGTGAATGTAGGTTTTTCACTGAAAATCAAGCTTTCTATTCTGTACATGTGGAAAAATAGTAGATTAAAAAAAATCTATGCACTAGATATTGATGTCCTTCATACAAAAAAAAAAGGGATTTCGATACATACAAAAAAGTTATATCTTAACAAGTAAACCTATGTTTGCATTGTAACTAGTCTGGCTTCAAAACTTAATTAATAAAATAATATTCAATAAAACACTATGAAACCAATTGCATGCACTAGATATCATAGTTAGAAATCTAAATTAGAAAAAAAAATTATGTGTTAGCAAGTACACACCACTCTTTAAAAATGGTGTCTACTATTAAAAAAAAGTTTTCGAAGGAGATGGAAAAAGAAATGCAATTTGTTTCCAAAAAAAATTAAAAAATATAATTTAGAATCTACAAACAAAATTTCACAAATCACTAGTTTGCATCATCTTCAAATTCCTCATGGTTTAGCTTCTATAGGGGCCTGAAAGTGAAGATTTAGTTAAAAAAATTCAGTTCAATGTCTAGTTTGGCCAAAAATTGTAAACTAGTATTGTGGGATCACCCCATTTTCAAGATTCTTTTTCTCCCTATCAACTCAAATTTTCTCTTTTAATTTATCCAACACAAATTCTTGAGCATTTTTTTTCTTGTTGAAACTCTTTATCATTTTTTTTGAATCCTAGTTCCTTCTTCAAGTCATTGACTTTGTGAGAAACCTCTTGTTCAGTGGTAGAGCTATCCTAAATTATAGATTTGTCATTATTAATGTTAGGATTAAGGAGTCATCTACCTTGTAAATCATATGTCATATGTCATGGTTCTAAAATCCTTGGAAAGTTTCTCTAGAAATTTAAGGCGTATTGAATTTTTTTTTGTGATATTTATCCTCATCATTGTTTGCAATGCATTCACAAGGGGTGATTGGTTCCAATAGCAACAATAAAGGAGACTTATGTACATGAATATTTAGTATTATTCCCCCACATGTGGATGCTTAGAATGGGATGGTAAGAAATATTCTAAAGTTGACAAACAAGTAACTGTTGGGATTCTCCAAGTGGGTGCTTAGAAAGAGGCAACATGTGTCTCTTAGTATTCCATCATTTATTGTATTTAATGTAATGTTTCTTTTCTAATTTTGGGTGCCCAAGTTGCAAGGAAAGTCTTAGAGAAAAAATGGTGTCCTTTCATATTTTGAGGAGGTAATCTAAGGGTTGGGGATGTTTGGAATGTAGATTAACCTTTGGGCGCCATGCTTGGGGCTTAAGACCTCTTCATAAATCTATAAAATAAACTCCTTGGATGTAGAAATAAGGAGTAGTTAAATGTAGTGTTACTCTACAAGAACAAGGACAGGTTGAGGCATAAAGAGGTTGCTCATAGGTACATAGGTGCTACCACATTGGAGGAAAAGAAGAGAATGAAAGTGAATGTATTGTAATATTATTTATTTAAAAATAATGCATTCTTGGTCTCTCTTCTTGACGGAGTTTTCTACCACAAGGGTTTCTTCACATAAATCATGTGTTATGTGATGCGATTTATGTTGTTAATTTGTGCCACTTTGCTACTATATTATGGCAATTTTATCATTTATTTATTCTTGTTATAAGTTCACATAAGGCGGTGTTATTTAAGCATATTATGTTGGTTATTTTTTAGCATCATAAAGAAGATGGATCTAGTCATGGTAATTTTATATTATAATAACTTAATTTCCTATTTGCATATAAGATTCATTTTTTTATATTCTAGTAGTCTACGCTTATTATCTCATCCATTGAAGTCATAACTTGATTATTTGGATAGAGATTGAAATTTTCTAACATTTGGTATCAAAGCATATTCTCAACATTTGGTATTAGAGCTGAAGGTTAACTAGGTTCCGATATTCATCCATTTTTAATTTCATAGCCTAGAAAGATTGTTGGAATATATTAGAAGGAATTGGACGTTATTGAAGGCTTGTGGTGCGGCAATGAATATTTTGTGAGTTAACTTTGTTTTGCAGATTTGTGAGATTGGAAGTCATGGATATTGTCAATGTGGTCTATGCTTGGCATTAGAAGCTCATGATTGTAGATCTTCATGGAGATGATTATGTTTTGGTAACTTTGATATCTTGTTTGAAAACATGTGAGTATCCTCTTGTTTGGTGGTTTTGTTCCTTTACCTTGTGGTCATGTGTAGTGAGAATGTGTTCATGTTGCATGGGTACATTTGATATCCAGGTTAGATAGAGAAACACCCCTTATTTGGATTATGAAATGGAGTGCCTATGTTGGCTTCATGGTTTTAGCCCTTAGTTACATGAGCTTATTGAAAGATTTAAGCCATTGACCTCTTTGTGGGTTGTGGAGATGATATGTTTCATATGTTATAATCTCTTGGACAACTTGATTTTATTGTTGGGTTATAGCTTTCTCTTATTTTTCAGATGTGGATTTTGTAAGCATGTGTTTATTCCATTATTCATATGCCATGTTTGATGTGAATATTTAGAGGTTGAAGTGGATTTCAAGTTTATAGAGGTGGTTTTGTAGGTTTCACATGTTAACAAAAATTTGTGGAATGTAGATTTATGATAATATTTTTTTTAGGGTGTTCAGGATGGAGACAATTACAAGTTTCCATGGCTACTTGGATGGTTCTTATTGATCTATGGTTACTCCTATGAGGATTTGTTTGGAAAATCAAGTCTAGCATTGATCCTAGTGTTCAAGTCTCATAAATCCATATGTGATGCCCAATTATCTCTATTCTGCATGTTACTAATTTGGGGTTGAATCCTTTTCAATTATTTGAGATTGGAGTATTGATTATGTATTTCTCCTTTGAGAGGTTGTATATGTACAGATCTTGTAAAATTGTTTGATGTGGATATTTTTTGGTAGGCCATATTCTTGGTCACCATTATCACATTGGTGTGTTTATTTCAATGAGAAAATGTTATTGGAAGTACCTATTTGAATTTATAGTAGTAGTCTATGGTGCACAAAAATATATTTTCACTTTCAGTAGAGTGTTGGCAGTGAAATTGGTCATAATTCCTTGTATAACTTGGTACCACTTTTAGATGTGGGAGATTTATGCAATTACATAATGTGTTTTTATCTTCTTTGTTTCAATATTTTGGTTCTAAGTTGTTGTTTTTATGTGTAGTGATCCATGTATAATATTTGATTAGAATATGGATGGTATTTTGCAATGGTTGTTGGTGTCATAAGGATCTCTTGGATTCTACCTTCAGAGTGCACTTTAAGAGTTTAATGACATCTCTAGTTCTATTAACAAAGGATGTGTGTTGATTGTATCTTCTTTGTTTGGAGATCATAGTTTTATTTTAGCTTTTGGGAGATCATGGTGTTCATTTATTTGATTATGTTGGGGAAATGGAGGATCTTCAATTAGGATATGGTTCTCACAATTCCTTGAGAGATTGGTGACACAATATAGTGGGATCTTTGGTAGTGATGTGGATTCATCATTTGATGATGTATGATTATCTTCATGTGATTGGAGAAGTTGACATCTTGGTTTGCCATGGAGGAATCTTGAGTCTTTGGTGAGGTGTTGGTTTATAATATGCTCATTTAGAGAATATGATTTATCCTAAGAGAATATGCTATATTATTATATCATGTTTTTCTTAATGATTCTTTAGTTGGAACTTTGACCATGGTCTTTTTGGTTCTCTCTGGTTTTGAGTATTAATAATTTTCTTGAAGCTTCATGATTTTGTAGGTTTACATTTGAAGTTGGCATGGATTGATTGGTGGATGCTCACGAAGATAAGAGAGACTTTGGTGAGGCTAATAGATCTCTTATTTATGGATATTGCATGTTTAGATGGCTACTCTTTGATGAGGATTTAAACAGAAAAATCGATGAGCTTACACTTGGTTATGGATATGAATCTATTACAAATTTGACTTGAGAAGAATCCCTTTACTCTAAGATTTCATTTCTTGGTGTTGTGTGCTCAAGATAATATTTTATCCCACTCTAGGTCTAATATTTTGTATCTTGTCTTCTCATATGATTTATTCTTGAATATAGAAGTTCTAAGAATTTGTTAAGAAGAAGATGCTTGGTTATATGGATTTCTATTGTTCTCTTTATTTTAGTCTTGAGCCACATGGATCTAGTTTTGAGAAATTATTCAAGGAGAGGCATAGGAATGGTATGTGTCTTTGGGAATATTCCTTTTATTGTGGGAATTATTGGTTTGTTTTATCTACCTTATGTATGAGAGGTTTACATCTATTGCTGCCATTTTTTCATCATATTTTGAGTGTTAGATATTGACATCCTTTCAATATGAGAATGGTGAAGGAGGTCTTAATTTACACAAATTGGTACATGTTAGTGTGGAAAAAGGATATGATTTCATTTGAAGGTTCTCTCCTTGGTATTGTTCTTCTTCCTAGATATTTGTATTCACATGGTTGACTGTGAAGAACATGGGAGAGATATCGAGACTAGTGGTGAGAGAGGTATAATTACAATGTATCTACTTATAGAATTTGCATATAAGTGTGTGTTTCCTTGATACTATGTAATAGAGGAGTTATCCACATCCTCTATTTTAAGTACTATAGGTATACTTCTTATGCCTTGATCTATATTTAGATTCTATATTACTCCTATAGTGAGAGTTTATGGAGATATATGTCTTGTTATTCTCTTTGTTATTTTTGTTTGCTAATTACTGATGTATGATGAGTTTGTATATTTCATTTGATTAGGATCTATGAGTTATAAATATAGGTGGATTGGCCACCCATTTGGTTGAGGTGGGATGACTTGGATGTGGACTATCTCTATCCACAAGATTATTTCAATGTTAATGTAGATTTTTTTAGTTTTCCTTTTCTATGGTCATTTATATGTTGTTGCATGTTGTATTTGAGATAAGAGGATGGATATAAAAAGAATTGATTTCAGTTTTGAGTTGGTATGTTGATGAAATGAATTTATATATATGATTTGTATACCTTAATTTGAGATATGGTTAGCTTGGATGAGTTGCAATTTTCTCTAGTTGTTATTCCAATTAGTATGAGTAAGGTAGCCACTCAAAGCCTTTGTTATCATTTGATATTGATGCTTGTGTTAATGTAAATATTGGTGTAGGTTTAAGTGATATTTGATATGATTCACCTTGGCATGTTCCTTTTTCTTCTATATGTGGCATGTTGGAGGATGTGAGGAGTTTTTGCTTGATGGTTGCTATCATGGTTGCTTTTACAGGTATCTTGTTAGAGGATGAGAGCATGGTGAAGATTCATGTGGTATATTATTGGCCAAGGGATGTTTTCCTCTTTTTTTTTAATTCTTATGGGTGTATTTATAATGTATGATGTCAAGTGGGAGACTGTTAGGATTAATGTGCCATCTACCTTGTGAATCCTATGTCATATGTTATGGTTCTAACATCATTGTAAAGTGTCCCTAGGCACTTAGGGTGTATTGGAAAAATATTTTGTAATATTTATCCCAAACATTGTTTATAATACATTCATAAGGGGTGATGGGTTCCACTAGCATCGGTAAAGGTGACTTCTCCCAAGGTAGATCTTGTCATTTTCATATAGGAATCTCTCTCTAATTCACTCAAGTTGGGTTTCTTTGCACTTTAGCTCATAACAACCTTAGAAAAACTTAAGGTTAGGGCACACACACTATTATCAATCATTTCCATTAGCTATTGCAGAGGTAGAAATACCAAAATAGGGGATTGACTAAGGCAAGCTCCTATATAGCCACCTCACCATCTATTTTGTAGATTTATTGCAGGTCCGGATCTGAAGATGGAGGTTTCCAGGGTAGAAAAAAGAGAGTAGATAGAGAGATATAGGATACAGTTTTGAAGTTCAAATAAGGCCTCAAAGACCCATACACATCATTTTGCACTTCCCAAATCTACTTACAAATTATTGTTTCAGTCTGTGTATTTATGAAATATTTGATTTTTAATATTAGGTCATATAGTTAAAATAAGTTAATCATAATAAATAATTTCCAGTCCATTTCTAAGGCTCAAAAGGATCAAATCTAGGTTTGATTGACTCACCTTTATGATTGAAAGTTATTCAAACACTGTGTTAATTTACATCCTAATGTACCTTTGGAAAAAGAGGTAATTGATTCTAGGTTTTATGCACTAAACTTAGGGTTCCCTTTTTCTGTTATTTGAGATTGGAGTGCTAATTATGTATTTTTCCTTTGAGATGTTGCATATGTGAAGATCTTGTAAAAATTTTGATGTGGATTTTTTTTGGTAGGTCATATTCTTGGTCACCATTATTATGTTGATATGTTTATTGTAGTGAAAAAATGTTATTGGAAGCACCTAATATAGTTGTTCATTTGAATCTATAGCAATAGTTTATTGTTTACAAGAATATATTTTCACTTTCAGTAGAGTGTTGACAGTGATATTGGTCTAATGCCAGGTATAACTTGATACCACTTTCAGATGTGGGAGCTTTATGCAGTTACATAATGTGTGTTTATCTTCTTTGTTTCAATATTTTGGTTCTAAGTTGTTTTTGTGTGTAGTGATCCATGTATAATATTTGATTCAAAGATGGATTGTATTTTACAATGGTTTTTGGTGTCATAAGATTATAGATTTTACCTTCAGATTGTAGATTTTAATGACATCTTTGGTTCTATTAACAAAGGATGTGTGGTTGAATCTTCTTGGTTTGGTTTTACTTTAGATTTTGGGAGCTCATGGTGTTGAGTTCTTTGATTGTATTCAAGCAATGGAAGATCTTCAATTAGGAGATGGTTGCCATGATCCTTAGAGAGATTGGTTACACAATACAGTGGGAGCTTTGGTAGTGATATGGATTAATCATTTGATGATGTATGGTTATCTTCATGTAATTAGAGATGTTGACATCTTGGTTTTCCATGGAGGACTCTTGAGTCTTTGGTGAGGTGTTAGTTAATGATATGTTCATTTAGAGAATATGATTTCTCCTAGGAGGAGATGTTAGATCATGATGTCATGTTTTTCTTCCCGATTCTTCAGTTGGAACTTTAGAAGTTGTCTTGTTGGTTCTCTTTGGTTTTGAGTATTAATAATTTTCTTGAAGCTTCATGATTTTTCCAGTTTGAATTTGAAGTTGGCATGGATTGATTGGTGGATGCTCATGGAGATAAGGGAGACTTTGGTGAGACTAACAAATATCTTATTTATGGATATTGTATGTTGAGATGGCTATGTTTTGATAAGGATTCAAACAAAAAGACCGATGAGCTTACACTTGGTTATGATGTGAATCCATTATGGACCTAAAGAGAAGATTTCCCTCTTGTAACGCCCCCAACATGAATCCATTATGTTATAAATACTAAATAAAAATAATTGAATAATAAGTCTATAAATATTAAACATATATAATTAAATAATACATATGAATAATTTTATAATACAATAATTTATTAATTTATATTACATTAACTATTATATAATAAGCAACATGAATATATTATATATTTTAATTATAAAATAAACATACTTGCATAATATATATATAAATATTAAACATTTGATATTTTTAATTTAACTATATAATTTTATAATTCAAAAAATATATAAACATAGCATGTTAAATTAGATATAATTGTATTGAATTTATGTTTCTATTAATATTATATTGCTTATAAATATTTTATTTATATTTAAATTCTACTAAAATAGAAAACTATTATTACTTTATTAATTAAATTAATAAGTTTATTATATACTATGGTTACTATTATTTATTTTTAATTATTATTTTCATTAACATCTAGATTTTATATATTTTGATTTTGTATTTTTGTTTACTTTATTTTAATTTTTAATTTAGATTTAGATTTAAATTTGTTTTAATTATTTATGTCTATTTTGTGAAATTACAATAATAAATAAAAGCTATTAGAAGTAGTTCAATTTATAATTATTTTTGTATATAAAAATTTAAGTTATTGTAGAATAATTATATTTATTTAATTTATTTTAGATATTTTTTAATTTTTAACAATATTAACTATTTATTTTCTTAAAATTATTTTACAAGATTTTTATTATATTTTTTTTCTTATTTTATACTAGAAAAATGATATTTATTTTCGTTAATTATTAAAATTTTAAATAATATAGAGATATAATAGAATAAATCAAATTAAAATACACTTAATATGGTTGTTGGATAGAAAATCAAATCTAATGTTAATTTATTTTATTATGTGATTATCAACAAAATAAAGTCATTAGAAGGGTGTGAGGTTGTATGGGCCTTTAGACAACTTGACCTCATAAGGTATCAACATTCAATAACACATATGCAAATAGTATCTACACTATCATTGTGAAACTAAAGCAAAGCAAGTATGGGTATAAGAAAAACAATGAAATAATGTAATTTAAAATTCCCAAAGGTGATAAACAAGTGCAAAAAAGAGAAGTGAGAAAGAAGATATAGTAAGTCAATCGCAAGTGAGTACAACCAACAAATATTTTGTAACTTAATTCTACCTCCCTATCTCTCTACCTCTCTCCCTATTTTCCTATCTATTTCCCTATCCCTCTCTATCTATCTATCTATCTATATCACCCCTCTCTACCTCTCCCTCTCCCTCTCTATATATTGTATTATCTCTCCCTCTACCCCCCTCTTCTCTCTCTCCCTCTCTCCCCCTTCTTCTCCCTCTCTCCCTCCTCTACCTATCTCTTTTTGTCTCCCTCGTCTCCCACCCCCGTCTCCCTCCCCCTCTCTATCTCCCCTCTCTCTATCTCTCTTCATCTCTCACTCCCTCACTCCCTCCCTATCCTCTATCTATCTCTCTATCTCTACCTCTATCTCACTTTCTCTTCCCACATCTCTCTCTCTCTCTCTCTCTCTCTCTCTCTCTCTCTCTCTCTCCATGTATATATCTATCTCTCCCTCCTCTCTCACTCACTCTATATCCCCCCTATTCCTCTCTCCCTCTCTTTATATGTCCCTCTCTCCATATCTATTTGTCTATCTCTACCTCTCTATTTTTCTCTCTCTATCTCTCTCTATCCCTCTCCCCTCTCTCTATATTTCTTTATATCTCTATCTCTCTATCACTTTATCTTACCATCTATATCTCTATATCTCACTCTCCCTCTTCCTCTATATCTCTATATTTTTTCATCTCTATCTCTCCCTATCCTCCCCTCTATCTCCCTCCCTTGTTATTACAAGCATAACATTAACCTATTGGTTATGAAGCTTGATTATCTTCCTAATTTAGAGATTTTTCTAAGTTATGTTTGGATCCCTTTAAGTGGATGCATAGCTGATTTGAAGCTATCACTTCTCCATTGAGACCTTCCTTGCATAAATAAATTCATTTACTAAATGACCTACCAATTGACCTCATGTATTGTACAAATTTATGCAAAAAAAAAAAAACCATTTTTTTCCCTAATTGACTTTCCACACCTATTCCGCGTACCCATTGCACACCAAGGTGCAATTTCTAGTAGATATAATATTGACAGAGAATAAAAAACATAATACTTGTGTGGAAAAGTGCATTAACATGTGACATAATTCAGAGTTTAAAAGTAGTTGTAATTGAATGCTGGGACATTACAACAAATCATGAAAGTAGCAAAGGTGCAACAATACTATTTACTTTATGTATTCCAGAGTTGGAAGTCGCGTATGTTTACAATTACAGGTGACATAATTTAGACTTTAAAAAGTACATCTGATCTGACACTGCACAATTACAAGAAAGCCCGAGATGAAGTGCAAGAATTACCATTTGCTTTCTTTTTCCCAGAATTGGAAATCGCATATATTTAAAAATTTGATTACGACATCTCATTCATTCATCCGCAGCAAACAAAAATGCAAATGTTTTCAATGTGCCAAGATTTGTAGTGCTGCACATGTCGTTGGATCCTTTCAAACTCCCGTAACAATTTGAAAATGGAAACTAGTAAATTTAAAATAAATTAGGGGAGAGGGGCCTATTGTGGAGCACCCCAACTTCTCATTGCTCAAAATCCTACGTGGAAATTTCAAATCACTCCCAATTTTGTACAACAGTTTATCTGGAAACTCATGTGCTTCTATATTTTGTTTTAGGGCCACATCATCAAATATGATGCCATATCAACATGCTTTTTGTTGACGTATCCAAAAAGGCCCAAAAAAAAAGTGAGACCGATAGTGGTGCACTAAGTCATGTTTTATTGGTGCGCTGATGTGGTATCACATGATTTGTCACTTTGCGTACTTTATGGATAAAAAGTGTTTTGCAATTGGATATTAAAGTGATCCACTATGAGGCCCATTGAGGACTACTTCTATCCCCACTATTGGACCCTACTCCATTATGGGCCCCTCTCCCCTATCCCTCATCAAAATTTGTTATCTATGGTCATCCTTTCTATTTTTTACACACTACTAAATTGTATAATATTTTATTATCGTTTCTAGTTATAGTTACCTATGTTTTTTATTTTTCCTTTATAATAAGTGTTCTAATTAGTATCATCAATTGAAATTTCTTGACATTTTTAGTGACAAATCTAAAATCTTTTGAGTATACTAGGGATTTAGGAAAGAGAGAGGAAAGGATAATTGTTATTGACTAATTTGATATATAGTTTACCATTTTAGTAATATATATGTTTTTTATTATTGTATATCATTATCGAGTAATGATTCTTTAGATAAGAAAGGGTCCCCTCATAAATAATGATAGCTTTGTTCCCTCTAGGTAGCTACATAATTTTATACCATGCCTATTTTTGTACATTACACACAACACCATAACTAACTCTCCTTTCTAAATTTTTATTCTTTATAATTACAAACTTGTATACACTACTATTACAATCACTAGGGATTAACACCCTCAACAATCTTCTAGGGCTACAGTTGAAGGTTAAAAAATTAATAGTTATTTTCCTAGTAATTTCCCTTTAGTCTGTGATAATTATGAGAAAGGGGCTTTGTATCCACAAACATAAATTAATTAAAAATGGGGCATTACATGAAGAATGAATGAATAACCCTCTATCTTGATGTACTATATATGTGGCTTTGATTCAACTTGAAAAATTAATCAGAAAAGGGTGGATCCAAGAAATGATAGTTGTGTGCTATTCAAATTAATTTTCCTTCTAAATCCATCTTTTAGTATATGACACAACTCCAAAAGTGTCATCATCAATATTAATCCTACACTTATTTTTATTGTGACTTGGATGACAAATAAAAAATAAGTGGATCCAACATTTGATACTTGAGTGTTTCAAATGAATTTCCCTTCTAAATTCTTCCTTTATTAATGATATGACTCCCCAATTGTCAATCTATATCTTTGACTATGAATTAAATAGGGTGGATTTGACATGCCCGTGTATCTTTCAAAGGAATATCTTTTTTAAATTTGCCTTTTCCTAGTAAGGGAGAGGAGCCAATCGTGGGTAGGGGACACATAGTGGGTATATAATATGACAACCTAGACCCAGTTTTGGGTAATAAAAATGTCAATAAATTCACACTTCATATCCAATCGCAAAACACATTCTTTCATAAAGTACAAAAATTGACCAATCATGTGATGCCACATCAACATACGAATAATACATGACTTAGTGACTATCGGTCTTACTTTTTGGGCCTTTTTGGGTACCTTGACAAAAAGCTTGCTAATGTGGCATCGTATTTTTTTATATTAATAATATGCTGTTAACTAGATACAAAGTTCCAAAATTAACTCAAATGTACATTCCTAAAACAGTACTGTTTTCAGCATCAAATATATGTTGAGCAACTTATACAGAAATTGCCATATAAATGACGTAGATTAAGCTCAAAAAAACAAAACATAGTTATACAATGTAAGTATTATATATAGTCAACTTGACAAAAAAGGGAGACACCATATTAGATTCTAGCTGTTGCCCCCATTAGTAAGATCATCCTCTTCTCCACAACTATCCTCCATGTTGCCATTGTTGGGACCAGCTTCCCCCACCATAGAATGTGCACCAATTTGTTGTTGTCTAGGAGGCAGAGGGTGTTTTCTCCTTCCTTGCACCTTTATATTCACATTAAAGTGCCTTTGAAACTCATCGATGGCCTTCATAAATACCTCTTGATCTACTCCTTTCAGCTGGAAAGTATGTTCGCGTCTTCTCAAACTAACAAAATTTGGCAAGGAAATCTCAATGTGTAAGGAGACCTGCAAGGAAATAGAGAGAAATGTGAGTCATTTGCATGACTCAGTAAGGGACCTCCTATTCCCTTTGAAATTTTCATGATTCCTTCTTTTTCAATTGTGCCACATTATTTTTGTAGTAAGTAGTAACCAAAACATTTTACAATCCTTATTTAGCTTCTTATCAAGCATTAACACATCTTTCCAAATAGTTCTATCATCAACATCCAAAATTTCAATATTGCCACAAAACATTTTCTAGATTTCTTTGGCATACATACATTCAAATAAAATATGTTTTACAGATTCTGGAGTCGTGCAAATATTGCACACATCAATATCATCACAGTTAGATTTAAAGGGAATTCTTTGCAACAAAACCATCCACCTAAAAAAAGCCTTCTTCGGCTCCAAACCACAATTCCATAATTCAGATAAGGTAGTTTTCCACTCATTATTACTAAGAATTAAATTCCAAGAAACATTGAGGTGAGCAAAAATAGAGTTATCAATGGTTAAGCTTTTATAAATTGTTTTAGCCTTAAGCACAAAAAGTGATCCACCATCAATCCACACAATGTCATTGGCCAACTCCACGGTCCTACTAGCCATAGGGGGGAAAATGAAATCCTTGCAAGCTAGAGAGAGGATGGAGTAGGTTCTCAAACTGGTAGCAGGGAGGTCAAATTCAGAACCCAAGTGCACCCAACTTTTGAGTCTTCCTCCTGCGAGAATGTTACCAAAGGATCTAACACCTTTTTGGTTCCACATTTTGGATGAACAACCTTGTAGAAGAGAAAGGGGCTTACCTTTGTGAAAAGTATTCCACCATAAGGAACTAAAACCATGACACTTTACATTATTTCCAAGGGTGATGCTACTAGTTTTGAATTGGGAATTCTGTTTAACTAACTCCCATGCTTTCCATAAGCTTTTAAACACAGCTAAGCCAGAAGGGGAAATTGGAATTTTACTCATGAGAATGTCACTCAAGGGTAGCATTTTCTAGGATTTTGTGTGCTTTGGAACAACCAGTTGGATATTATTCCTCACTAGAATCTTCCAAGGCTCATTGCAAACCAGTGCTTTCATGATCCACTTTGCATCCAGGGTAGTGCATTGCAACTTATCCATGCAACACCACTCCCACCTTACAACATGCATTTTTCTCTTTCCCTTCCCATCTGACTAAAGAAAATTCCTTATTCTTTTCTAGATCTCATTGACCTGGTAGTTGCAAAACCAAACTAAGGAAAAATAAATGCTATAGGAAGAAAGAAATTTTTGGTAGACCTGTAGCCTCCGAGCAAAGGACAATAATTGCTTATTCCAACCATCTAGATTTTTTTCAATCTTTCCTTTGATCCAATTCCACATTTCCTTGAGGTTTGGATCCACTACAATGGGAATACCAAGGTATCTCACCTGCAGATTGGGAACCCCCCATTGAAAGCCAAAATCTTTAAACCATTAAGGAGGCTTGTCATCCCACCCAAGGGCAATAGACTTAGCATTAGAGATCTTTTCCCCAGAGGCCTTACAAAATAAATTGAGCTTCAACATTAGCGAATCAATATTTTGCTTGTCCAACTCTGGGAAGAGGGCAGTGTCATCTGCAAACTAAACATTTAGCAGTTCCCCAACTTCCGGAAGTCGAATGCCTCTAATCTTGGGAGAAACTAAGCTATCTCTTAGTAGGTAGAACAAGGCATCAGATGCAATCACAAAGAGAGCAGGTTCTAAGGGAAAAACTTGCATAATAGAACACTCAAGACTGATTTCATCAGAGAGAATACCATTCACATCAACCTGAGCATTGGCATCCTTAAGAAGAGTGTCCACCATTTTACAAAACTGATTAGGGAAACCAAATGCTTGGAAGGACATTCCTTAGAAAATACCACTCCACCCTATCATATGCTTTCTCAAAGTCTAGGAGAAGCATTGCAGCTTTTTGGTTGGATGTCTTGGCCCATTAAAAGGCTTCCCAACTTGTGATCAAGTTTTCCAAAATATATCTACCCTTGATGAAGCCTGTTTGAGTGTTGTTTACAAACTTAGGCAAGATATCAGTCAATCTTGCAGTGAGGACCTTGGCCAAGATTTTGTATGATATGTTCAAGAGGGTAATAGGCCTCCAGTTCTTGACCAAAGTTTTGCCTCCTCCTTTAGGGAGGAGCCTGATGATTCCTTTATTTATCTTTGTTCCTAGGGAACCCTTTGTAATGGCCTCTTCATAAACCAACAGTAAATCTTCACTCACCCACTCAAAGAAGGATTTATAAAATTCCACAGGCAATCCATCAACCCTTGGGGACTTGTCATTGTTCATAGAAGCAATGGCTTTGTAGATTTCATCTTTCGTTATGCGAGCTTGTATCCTGTCTGCATCTTCCCCAAATATTTTCCTTAGGATGAGATTTTTAACAGTGTCTCTAACCTTGAAGAAGGTTTGAAATTGGATTACAATCTTAGTCTGAGAGGAGAGCATTTTTTCCCCATCCCAGATTTGGTCAATTCATCCTTTGACATTCTTCTCCTTCAGGTACTTGAAGAAAAACTTGGAGCCTCTATCCCCAATGGACAACCGATTAAGTTTGGATCTGACTCTCAAACCATTCACTTTGTGGGCCTGAATTCTCCTTAGACTATCTTTTTCCTTAATCAGATCATCACCCAAATTTACATCATTAGGATTATTTGTAGTTTAGTTTTGGCTTCAAAGAGAGACACTTGAAGCTTATTTTTAGTTTTCCTTGCATGCAAAGCCCTCTTTTTGCCTATAGTTTGAAAGAGTTTCCCCCAACTAGAGACATTGGAGTTCCATCTATCAATAGAACTAGCATCTTTTAGTAACCATTTATTTATCTCCCCGAGGGAGGCAATAACTTCCCTATAGTCATTATCATTGAGGCAAGTGTTAATCATAAATGATGCCTTTTGTGATCTCTCATTCAATCCAAATTGGTAGAATCTCAAGCTTGCTTTAATGGGGTTATGGTCAAAGAGCGAGTAGGGGTATACACAGACCTTTGGGCCATCATCAACATGAATGAAATTAAAGAAGTCTTTGTTAGCATACATTCTATCAAGCCTACAAAAAAATGGTTCCCTCCTTTTTGGGAATTTCACTAGGTGTACCAAATACCCTTGCACTCACCTTTCCTTTTTTCCTTTGGGTCCAAAAGATTGATCCTGCATTTCACCCTATAAAAAAAATGCTTTTCATTGCCTTTCCAGGCCATATCAATTCCCCCCCACTTGTCTTCCAATTTTTCAACCATATTAAAGTCCCCACCAATAACCCAAGGCACTTCAGGGAGACAAGAGAGTCATTGCCATAGCCTAATTCTGTCCCTATAGTCATTAGGAGCATAGTTAGAGTAAACACCAAAAGTCACATCCCCTTTCTTGAGTGTCACCCACACCACCTTGTTGCAAGGGGGAATGCCATTGTCAGTAACCAAATTGGCCCAATAATTAGACATTAAAATTCCAGACCCTCCTCTTCCCCTTTTTTGAGCAGTGGAGAAATAAGTGGAGCCATTCCAAATGAATTTGAGGTTGGTCTCAAGCGTGAAGCCCACTACTTTGGTTTCTTGTAAAAGCACAAAATCCTTCTTCTTTTCAAGGGTTAGAAACCTTCTAATGATGTTTTTTCTGTCAAGGGATTCTAGTCCCCTAACGTTCTAGGAAATACAGTTAATGTCCATCATCAATAACCAAGTCATTTACAACTTGTTCATTCCTAAACTTCTCAAAGCATTTAGGTAGTTTTTCCTCCATTTCCGCCCTTTTGGCTGTGGGTGATTGGATGACCAGGTTAGTTTTCTTTCTCTTGCTTTGAATAACTACAGGGTTTTTACCAACTTTAGAGTGTTTATTTTTTTCTTTCCCCTAGGTCTTCTAGGACCAACTTTCTGCTTGGGAGCCTGGTCAGACTCCCCATGAGCGACATTCTTAGGAGTTTTAACCACAATAATCCCTTCTAGCTTGGGATTGGTTTCCCCCAATATTTTAGACTCTCCAAACTCTCCATCCTTTTCAAGGTTGCAGTTTTGGTCCCTCATGGGGGTCAAGTTAGTAGAGCTAGAACTACAAAGAAGATCAATAGGGTAGGTTGCACTAGGAACTTGATTAGGAGTGGGCTCATGGGTATGGACAGGGGTGGTAGAGGATCCTTCCCTAGCCGTAACTAGAAGATCATCTTTAGGATGAAAAGTGCACAAAAAAACCTCAGACGAATGGCAAGGTAGGTCAGTGGATAGGGTTATACCCACACTGTCATAGGCTAAGGTCACTGGAGATGGTCTACCCTTACATAGGCCTAGAAAAGGGTCCCCAGTGCTCTCACCCACACCCACATTCATAGTCCTAGCCGAGTTTTGGTTTTCAAATCTGAGGTCAAATTGATTTGATTCTTTTTTTAAATTAAAGGTAAAATTTTCTTTACTGTTCCTATTAGAGAGGAAATTATTTTCAATTCTTTGTCTAATCTTTTTCATGGACAACTATTGAGCATTAAGCCTTTGGAGAAACAAAACATCCCCAGTTTCATTCTGTCTTAGACAGCGACGGGGGAGACGCAGGTCAGCATTCACAATTTTAGAAGAGTGAACCTAGCCCTCACCATTGTTGTCACCACCCACATACTCAAGCAAACCAAAGGAGTTAGAAAGTTCAAGGTCAAGGGAATGACTAGAAGGGGGGAGGCTCCTGGGTCGAGCCATTTTTATTTAACACTTCATAGTAATCAGTCCTCACCACAGAGGGGATAACAGCCGAAACCCGACTAGGGTTAGGCACCAAAGCAAGGTCAAGTTGAAGGGGAGGTCGATGGTCCCCAACAATCTTATTCATTTGGGATTTAGAGGTAGGGCCTTTAGACCAATCAAAAGGGTTTCCCCAAACAAAATTCTCTCTCCTTTTCAATATGATCAAAGAGTTTTTCGTGATGTGCCCCTCCCTCCTATAGAGGAAACATGCATTAATCCCCCCTAAGATTTCAAGCGGGTAGGTCACAATACTAGAATCTTCAACAATCTTCAGATTCCTTGGGATTTCAACTCCTGGGTTTAAAGAGACTAAGGTGCAGACATCCAAATTAGGAAGTGTAGCTTTAGACTCATCAACCTCAATAAACTTGCCAATGGGTTCCAGAATTTGGGGTAGGATTTTCCAAAACTCTAGAGGGAGGTTTTTAACTATTAGCCATCTAGGGGTTGAAAGGGAAATTATTTCGTCTGCGATGGCTGCAGGTGACCAAGGAAGGGCTCTAAATGCACAACCCGCAATGTTCCAATATGGTTTGGACAACACCTTTTCTTGCATGGAATGATTTCTTAGAAAAATAAAAAATAATCCTTTTTGTAGAAGCCTACAATAAGTTAGTTGAATGCAAAATTTATTTAACCATACATTGGAAAACCATGCATCAATGAATTTCCTAGCAGGAAACTTATTAATATTTGTAGCCACAAGGAAAATAGCAAACTCCTTAAGCCTAGATCTTTCATTACTTATAGTTTATTTCATGACAACATTTGGAAGAAGATGAAAATCTTTGAGATCATTAGAGGTCTCCTTCTCTTGCCCATCGTCTCCACATGTCACCTTTTCCACAATGAAGCCGACATCATCCAGAGTAGAAAAACCTTGCTCGGCCACAACCTCGCTGAAATATTTTTGCGACTGGAGCCAAGAGGAGCCATTTCCATTAACAAAAGGAGGGATAGCTGGTTTCACACCCCCCTCCATTTAACGTAGTTAAACAAAAAAATCCCCCAAAAAAAACTACCAGGGTTAACACAAGCGAAAAAACACATTTGACTTATCCCATAACCAACATGACCTTTATCAATCCAAATTCCATCATTAGAGACATTGAATAAGCTTAGATAGTACCCTCCTTGATGTCTCAACTCAAATGAAGCACAAACAACCTTACAAGAGGTACATCAAGGTATATGTGGAGCTCACTCTGCTGGTCCAACCTTAGCCAAAAATCTCATGAGAATGGGATATTATTGGCCTACAATGGAACATGATGCTTATCACTTGTGAAGAAATCCACCAAGTGTCAAATTCATAGAGATTCACACATAGTTTAGGAACTACAACCGCTTACTTTGTCATGGCCATTTTCTCAATGTCGACTCGACCTCATAGGAAAGATCCATCCCACCTCAGCTAATGGACATAAATTTATCCTTGTTGCTATTGAATACTTTACAAAATGGATTGAAGCTATCCCACTAACCTACATCACTAGAAATCAGATGGCCAAGTTTATCCTGAATTATATCATTTTTCGCTATGGAATCCCATAGTCTATTGTCATTGATAATGTCCGCCCTTTAAAAAATCAAGATTTTTGTGAACTTTGTGACAAATTCCATATCCAACATCATTTTTCTACTCCATATTACCCCCAAGGTAATGGCCAAGCCGAGGCATCTTATAAGAACATCCTGAAAATCCTGAAAAAGACTATCAATGACACTAGCTATGACTTTAACTTGTAACTTAATCCTGCTTTATGGGCCTATTGTACCAGTGTTTACACCCTTAAAAAAGCTACACCATAATCCCTTGTCTTTGGATCTAAAGCAATACTTCCTATAGAGTTCTAGTTACCCTCTTTTTGAGTCTCCATGCAAGGCCTGATTGATCAGGAAGAATATTGTGTATCTCATCTACATAAGCTAGAGTTACTAGATGAAAAGAGACAAAATGACTTGACACATTTGTAAGCATACCAAAATTTCCTTCAATGCAATTACAACAAGAAAATCTGACCGAGAAGCTTTGACATTGGTGACTTAGTCCTTAAAGAAAATTTGAAGAATCAAATAGAATGAGAGAAGTCCAAAAAGTTTGAACCAAATTGGTTGGGCCCTTATATCATTACAACATCATATGGATTGGGTGATTATCAAATTTCTACTCCTAAAGGAGAATCATTGTCTGAACCTATCAACAACATGCACCTTCACAAGTACTACACTTGATTCTTAGAGTAACCCTTTAAAAAGTCAAAAATACTAAAAATAAAATAAAAATGGTCACCCTAATGAAAACCTGGAAAATAGGCGTCTTGGTGACAACAAAAGAAATAAAAAAAGGAAAAATAAAAAAATAGTAAAGTGAAATAATTCGTCCAACAGTGAAAACCACTTCGGTGGCACTTTGGATAAGTACTATGGTGAAAACCTTGCAAACAGGTGCCATGTGTAGCCAGTCTTTTCTCCTTCGTCTACTCTCACTCTATCTGGTCCTTTTTCTTATCCATTCATCCCTTTGTAAAGGTCTCTTGTTCATAATAACGCTTCGTCATCTTTTCCATGGCTTGGGAACCACCAATGTAATACCCTTTCCTTTGTGATCATCCTTGCATTCACCACATCCCCTCACACATAATTATTAAGTCCAATACCTAACTAGGGGTGATTCCTTGAATTAAATATTCATGGGAAATAACATGTGGTATCAGCCTTTTGAAACATTCAAATTCAAAAAAATCCTAAAACATCAAAATCATAAAAAATCCTAAAACATCAAAATCCAAAAAAATAATAAAAACATCAAAATCTAAAAAAAAAATCCTAAAACATCAAAATCCAAAAAAATCATAAAACATCAAATAAAAAAAAATCATAAAAACATCAAAATCCAAAAAACATAAACATCAAATCCAAAAAATCATAAAGAATCAAAATCCAAAAAAAAAATCATAAAACATCAAAATCCAAAAAAATCATAAGCCATCAAAATCCAAAAAAATCATAAAACATCAAAATCTCCAAAAATAGAATCATATTTCGAGTCTGGGTCAGTTTGTGTTAGAGTGGTTAAACTACTCTATCTCTATACATGTGCTACATAGGCAAGGCTCATCTTAAATGGGCTCCCGGTACATTAGGTCATTCCTTTTAAGTTGTCCAAATGAAATCATAACTTGGCCTTTTATTGAATAATGCAAATGAAGTTGTGTCGAACTATGAGTCTTTGCATGTATAACGTAGGCAAGGCCATCAATCGATGAGCCCCTGAGGCTATCTAGGTCAGTCCTTTAGGGTTTGTTGAGTTTGATCGTGTCCTTGGTCCACAAGAAATCACCATTTAAACCAAATAATGAATTAATAGATAAACATGACCAACAAAATTCTTTGATCAATCAATCATTTTGTCGTCAAACCAATCAATTGGATCATCAATCTTAGTAGATTTAAGCATTATGCCATTCATCTCATTTGGCCTTATCTCTTTTCTTTTATCAAGATGTGTCCTTCCTAAGATTATACTTTGTCAATTTGCTTATTCACCTTGAGCAAGATATGTCTTTCTTGTAGGTAGGTTCCTTGTCAACACTTGTCATTTGGTCAACCTTATCAGATGTCTTTCTTGCCTTAAACAGGATATGTCTTTTTTGAAATTAGGTATCGTCACATTCCTTGGACATATCAATCACTATTTTTCAAAAAAAAAAAAGCCTTGTCAGCCTTGTCAATCAATCTTTCCTTAATCAGGATGTGTCCTTTTTGAAGTTAGGTGTAATTGATCGATCGTTGTCAACCTATCAATCAAATCAATCAATCAACTATGTCGATTTCATGAATCAATCTTGTCATCTTGGTCAATCAATCCTACCTTAATCAGGATGTAAAATTATTGAGGTTAGGAGCGGTCAATCAAATCAACTTGTCAACCTTTGTCAACTTACCAATCAATTCATGTCAAACTTATCAATCAAACCTGGTCATCTTGGTCAATCTAATCAATCACATTAAACAATCTTATCAATATTATTGGCAAACACTATCTTGGAAAACAAATTTGTTGTTTTGGATTTGTCTTATATTTTTGATTGGTTTTGGGTCATGTTACTAGTCTCCTGAAGGATGTCCTATTAAAGGATTTAGAGGGATGATGATGGATCATGGCCTCTTTTATGTGTTTGTTGTCTGTGTTTTGTCTTGGCAAAAAGGTAGTGATAATTGGATCCTTAGTATGAGTCGAGGCATTCCTTGTCTTTTTGACTACTTGTCTCTCCCAAATGGTCATGTTGCACACCTTGGTGTTTGTGATCCATTTGCAACATTTTTAAAATCCCAAGGATGATAAATATAAAAATGTAAGCATGAAAGTTGGTTCCCTTGTCATTTTCTGTCTACCCATTCCACTTCCATCTTCTTTCCCTTTTTCACGCTAACATCCCACCTCCCTTGTATTTTCCATGCTAACATCCATCTCTTCCATCTCTTCCTGATAACATTTCTTCTGTTTGCATCTTGAAAGAGTCCTGTGACACACAAAAACATCTTGTATACATAATCATGTTAGATTGCATCATAGAAAGCACCATCATGATAGCTATCATTTTAGGTCACATATATTTGCATTAGAAAATACAAACAACACAAAATGCATACATATCTCATCATCATTTTAACATCAAACGTTGCATTGCATTTGACATTGCATCCTATACATACTACATCACATTAATAATATTAGGCCACATCATGTTTGCATCCAATCATTGCAGTTCCATACAAACATTACAATACATTTCATATCACATTTCAATAGGTTATTTCCATTACATCCATCATCCACACATAACATAATAAAAACATCCACAAACATAAATGCATAACATCATTACATTATCACATCATCAACATTGCATATAGATCATAAAAATCATAAACATAATTATATAACATAATCATAAAGCATAGTAGATCATCACATCATCATATAAAATGCATCAACAAACACCAAAATCATAGCATGGGTATCCATCACATAGCATGACATCATAAATGCATAACTACATCATAATGCATATAATCAATCGCCACCAAAATAATATATATATATATATCGCTCACAAAAATAAAATGTTATAGAACAATGCCAAGATGTGTGACCAATAAAAGTGGAGTTTGCAGGCTCGATAATAACATATCAGTTTCTAATACATAAAAATAAAAGGCCCTAGCCTGAATTTCCCTGATTGCTTGTCCCTAGGGAATCTCTATCTCCCTTTGTGGTGCATCCCCGGTGGAAGAAGGCCTATCATATGGAGTGATTTGCTTGGCATCTAATGTTTCACCCTGGGACCTGCTTTGTGTCACTAGCTATGAGTCATGTTGTGCCCTCTGCCTCATGATCCGCTCTCTATCTTCACAAATTTGGGCTACCTCCTCTCTAAATGTACCACTCTCTCATACAAGTCCCTATAATACTGGCTACACCTGCTCACCCTGGCATACTCTCAAGTAACCTTGAACACTAACCCACTACATGTCGCCATGAAATCAATCATCTGATGATCAGTCTACTGCCAATTAATGACTGCTAGATCCCTCTACACCTAAAATGCATCCCTCTTAGCCTTAAGGTTGTCTCTCTCTATAGTAATTGTCCTCAACTTTGCCTCAAGATCCTACACCCGAACCTATAAAGCCACTATCCTCTACTCTACTAATCTCTCCCCCTCCCTAGTCCCCACCTCCTCATCTCCCATGATGGTCCTCTCATGAAGGATCCACTTTGCCTCATCTATCTCAGCCTCCCTCTCTTCACCTTCCTACTCTCCCTATCCACCATCACCATCTACCTCCACCTCCATCGCCTCTAGCTATACCACCTCTGCATGTTGCTCTTCGACCTGTACTAACACCTCTATTGCAGCCCTAACCTCTGGCTGATCCTCCTCCATCTCTGCCTCCTCTCGGATGGGTGGTAACTACATACCATCTAGTTATCCCCTATCCCTCCTCCTCACCTATCTATCTCCTCCCCCTCATCCTCCTCATCCATCACCCCATCATCCTCTCGTCCTCCTCCATCTTCCTGTCCCTCTCCATCTCCCTGTCCTCTATTTCCTCCACCCCTTCGACCTTTGTCACCCTGCCAACCTCTCAAACCCTTGACTTTGCACTCTAATGGCATTGGCTATTGCAATCTATCAATGGAATTGGTCTATGAATAAGCCATCAGGAATCATACTTTAGTGTCATGCTTGCACCTACCTGTCCTCCTCTCCACTCCCAATCCAATTCCTACATGACATCTATCTCCTGCTTTGCAATAGTAACTACAATTTGTGGTCCTTAGTGATGCACCTCTCTTGACGATCGACCATACTTTGTTGTCCCCACTAGCACCCCCTATTGCTCACCAAATTTTCACCTAACCATCTCTAGTAGGTACATCTCAATAATTTCTTGTGATTGAACTATATGACTAATCAGATACCTCGACTGTTGATACTAAGGCAAGTGGTCATCCTTATCTATCCATAATTGACAGGTCTTATAGGGTCTCCAAATGAAGCTCACCATTGTGTCTATACCATGTATCCAATAACCTACATCTCCAACATGTGTTTGAGTCAATGACCCCTGATATAGATAAGCACATGGAATGCTTCCCACCACCTGCTAAACCATCAGAGGTCAGAACACTGCTATGTGCTCCCATTCCTAAACCATCAAAAAGGTTACACAACAATTCAAGCTCTACCCCTCTCTAAACACAATATCATGAAGCTGAAAATAAAGCATAGCCAATAGACATGGACCCATGCATAATTGTCCTATAATGAACCATCGATCCCAACATATCTCCCCAACCCACAAGGAAACCATGACCCCTGCAATTGAGAATCAAAACTCCTTCTATCAATGCACATAGAACACATTTGAATTAGTCATATGTCTCTACTAGGGTCTCCCATTGGATCTCATAACCCTAGATCTTGAGTTCAACATCATGCTCCATATCATGGTACTCATGTAGCACCTGTAGCCCTTGATCCAGGTCGTATCATACCTGTGCACCGTGAATAGGTAACCTCAAGATCCTATATACATCCTCCAGGGCGATTGTTGCCTCCCTTGTGGTCAAATGGAAGTTGCTCATCTCTGAGTGCCACCACTCTGCTAGTGCTATCAACATACCCCTGTTCACCCTAAAGGTGGGCATATATGTCACATAGAACAAACCAAGCTCCAACAACGCATCCTTCTCATCATCGTCTAACTGGTTCCACAATCAAAACACATCTGGTCTAGACTCTTGCATGTAAATAAGGGGAAGATGCACCTAAAATCATCAATCAACCAATCACGTCAATCTGACACCTTAATTTGACCTATCAAACCTAAATTGATGAAGTCAAACTTTTCCAGTCTAGGGAAAACTTTTAATTAGGCAATTGTGTCACAATTTTAACAAATACATCACACAAATTTATAACCGGCTGACAACTAAAAATGCATCACACTCCCAACACATGCATCACTTTGACCAAAATATGTGTCACACCCAACCATTTGTGTCCTTCTCGACCACAAATGTGGCTCAAAAAGTCAATTGTGTCACAAAATTTTATGTGTCTTACGACAAACACTCGTGTCCCAACCCTATGGCAATTGTGTAGTGTCGAGATAATTGCAATGAACTGCTTATCAAATGTGTCGAATGTGATGACTAATGCATCCCATGTCGTGTGACATAATTGTTTGCTAAATTATTTCCTACACTTAATGTATGCAAAATGAAAAAATTAAAACATGGGTTCATAGTACATACTAGGGCGAGCAATCCCTTAGGTTGATGGTGTGTGTGGATTCAATATGTGTGATGGGAGGCCTCTAGAACTTGAGACATTCTCATTGGCTAATCACTCTGAGCTCTCAAAATTTCTAAATTGGGAATGTTAAAATGACCCTTTTTGAAACTCAAATTTCCATTTATAGGTTCAAACTTAGGGTTTTTGACCTGCCTTGCCTTTTGGTTGCACTTTTTGACACCCTTGACCTTAAATTTGACCTTGTTATTGATCTTGAAACCCGATTATGTCTTCACTATCGAATTCTTGGCCATCCATTTGTTTTATAGGGACAATTTTCCAAATTTTTGATTTTTTTTGAAAATTTGTTATATTTTCCCAAGGGGCATACATGTACCCTGATTTCATTGGGGCATCCTAGGATATCTCTTAACTAAATTTCTTTGACAAAACATGATGATCTGCATTATGTCAAAGTGGGGAAAAATATAGACACTGAGAAATGTCTTAAGTCTGTAAGCAAAATTTTTCCTTGGTCATCATTCTTTAATAATTAAATAATTTTTAATTTATTTAATTAATTCACCTTCTAATCTCTATTCTATCCTCATCAATTAAAATTATTTAATTGCATCACTAATACCCCATTTCTTCAATAATTTAATAAATCATTATTTATTTAACTATTTATCTTTCATCATCTGTTTATAATCAAATAATTATTATTATTTGACCTTATATTCTTCTATAATTAAATAATTGTCAAAATTATTTAATTACGTGTCTTTCTTCTCTTTTGAATAAATAATTCAAATCAATTATCCATGTCTAATTTCCATATCCCCATTTAATTAAATTGATTAATTTAATTAAATGCTCCTTTTTCATTTTCTCCAAATAAATAATTTGAATGAACCTCTTTCTCCATTTTCGAATGGATAATTTAAAATAAATGATTTATGCACCTCTTCTGGTCAAGGATACCTTGTCATTAATATTTGACATGGCCTTCAATTCCATCATAGCCATCAGGCGTCATAGCCCTCCCATGAATGGCATATTCTGGTTGCATCAATTCTCAATCGTCGAACTTGGAATCTTTCTAGAAGATAGATCTTTGTTGTCCGTTTGATTGGTTGTCTATAAAATCAACGTCCATCTCCCATTTTCAACTTAACAACCATTTTTTCTCCAACATTCTACTTACAATTTGCAGGTATTTGCACAAGTCTACTTCAAAATCTAAGGCAAAATATTGCAAAAGGAGAAATAGGAGAGCAAAAGAAGTGATTCAATATTCGAGCATGGGGAGTTTTTTTAATTTAATGTTTTTCTTTCCTTATGCTTTCATTGTTTTCTCTTATTGATGTGGTTTTATAGCTTAGAAGTGTTGGCTGTCAGTTTATTTAGGCTAGGGATGCTCTAACCCCATCTTACAATATCAATAGATCAAAGTGACATAATTAATTAAATGGCTAGTCAAATTTAATCAATTAAGAAAAAAACGGATGGGTTTTAGGTCGAAATGATGTTAGTTAGCCAATGTGATCCATTGAGACATTTTTAAGTGTCTATAAGAACATGATAATTAACTGATTATTCTATGTAACAATATAAAAATGAAATGTTGTAAATGCCATTTTGAATTTTGACAATGCAATCAATGAAGCAAATTAAGCTAAATGCAATGAATTTAATGAAACAACAAATTAGAAAACTAAAACAAAAATGTAACAGTAGCAAACAGAAGCCTAAAACAGAGATTTCAAATACTAGAAACTTCAGATCAACACCTGATCAGGGACTCATTCACCTTTAGTGGTTATGGGTCCTAGATGAGGATTTTTGAAATGTTTCTACTAATTTTTAAAGTATTTTTTTAATGGGTTTAAGATTCCAAAAGATTTAGTTCAGATCTCATTAGGAACTGATTCACTAGTAGGGGTGAATGGGTCCCAGATTAGGGTTTAAAAAAGGTGAAAACTATAATTTTTAAGTTGTTTTATGTGTTATCTTTTGTTCCCAGTTTAAAACTATAACTCTTGTGATAGAAATTTATAGAATTTGATGACCTAATGCAAGTGAAATGAAGGTTAAATGATGACCTATATGACATTTTTTGAAATGCATTTTTAAAAAAAAAATCAAATGCAAAGTTATGTGATCTAAATGATATGCAAAATGACTAATTTTTTTTTGTATTTTTTAGATTTAGAGAATGCAAAACAATGAAATTCTAAACCCTAAATGAGATGCAAGTTTGAATGCAAAGTAAGAAATCCTAAATGAGGTATAATTCAATGAAAATAAATGAAAATGAAATGCCAATGAATTCAAGATCTAACCTAGGAGGAGAAGAAAGGCCCCAAGATTAGAAAATTACAATATTCAATAGGTCGGGTTCACCATTATGTTTATGAGGAAAATAGGGTTTGCATCAAAATGAATTGATCAAGATGACGATCCATTATTATCACCACAAAACATAAAATTGTGTATGATATGGTAAAATAAATAATCAGAAATCAATCTTAACTATTATAGAAACAATGAGGAAAGTTTTGAGAGGCTAGAATGGTGTGTACCTTGCTGTAAGAAGGTTGTTTTTAGGTCACAAAGGACTCATTTTCCTTTACTATGGAATGGGTCCCTATTAGGGTTTTGAAAACTAAGATATGGGTTTCATTCCTCAAGATCTATGCTATCAGCTCCTCGGTACTCAACTCTTTAAAACCTAAAATAAATTTTGTAGCTTCATTTTCGTGTTCTTGCAATGTAGGTGACAACTTTGCAACTTGAAAACTTTGAGAATTTTTCTTCAAACTTGTTCTCCACTTGATCTTCAACCTAGAAACCTGCAAAATCACATTCAAGAGGAGAAAAACTTGTTTATTTTTAGAGGATAGGGGTTTTCCTTAGTCAAACCCATTTTAGGTAATTAAACCTTGTGATGAAATAATGAAATTTAAGCATGATAGATGAAACATGAAATGATAATGCCTTGGAAGATGTCTTGGAATGTAAATCTACAAACTAACATGAAGTAGCCATGTAGAATGTAGATCTTGATCTTGAATTAGATGCGAATCAATTCTTGCAAATAGATCTTCAATACTACAACAACACACAATAGCTCAACATGTTTGATGCATTATACCTTTGACATGATGATATGATCTTGAATTGATGCATTAAAACTTTGGTAATCTTCCCTTGAATTCCTTTAAAATGCTCTATAATGCTCTTGCTCTTAATCTCATGAAGTCACATAAAATTTCTCTAGGTGAAACAATGCGAATTAACCTTATATTTATACTAAATTTAAGAACTAACTCCAAAATTCAAATAATCAAAGCCGACATCATATATAGAATTAAAAATTATTAAAATCTCACCACAAATAAATTGAGAAAAGGGTCTCCTAAGTGAGGAGGACCAATTCACCACCTTGGGAAAATGGGTCCTAGCACAATTTCCTAGGACCAAGCTTTGGGGGGATGAAATAACATAAAAATCTCATTTCAAATATGCCAAGAAAGGGGTGTCCTATGTGAGGAGGAGCCATTTGTTAGTAAAGGTGAATGGGTCCTAGCACAATTTCTAGGACATCAATTTTTCCAAGTTAAATGTCATGCAATATCATAAATGGGTGTCGAGATAGATCCTTGAAATTTTTTTTTAATAAGGCTTAGATTTGAATTGAAGGCCTAATAAAGCTAAATTAATTGATGAAACCCTAGAATTGTGTGAAAATGTAATAAAACACTTTACAACACCCTAAATAAGGTACAATTTAAGTATATTTTATCATTAAAAAGGGCCCTAGATTCAATGTGAATGTGTAAAAAACATTACAACACTAAATGAAGGAAAGATTAGGCTAATTTGTTGTTAATTATTTCCAAATACAAGAGAAAGGGATACTTTTTCTGTTAATACAAAGGGTATGGTCCATACCTAGTGAACTTGTGTCAACACTATGAGTGAAAGAGATAGATAACCCATGATCCATGATGAGTGTGCTATTGCAGGATGACATGAGTCTCGAACTATGTCTCATTATAGTATTATCAATAGGACACTAGGTTGTAAAGCTCAAGCAAGGAACAATCAATGAATGCACTTGATACATGCAATGAACACAAGATAAATGATATGATTTTAATTCCAATTATTATGTTTACAAATGCACTTGAAATGAAATCAAATTAAGCTAGATCTAATGAAATGAATGGAACAAAAACTTAGTAATCTGAAACAAAAATATAACAACAATAAACAAAAGCACATAAACAAGATTTTTAATGTTGTAAAATGCAGATTAGGACCTAATACAATACTAAATCACCCAGAGGGGCGTATTTGTCTCAAGTAGGGCTTTTGAAGGGTTCAAATGTTGAAAAACACAAAACACGTAATTCCCAAAAATTAGGTAAAATAACCTGTACTGGGATTAAATATCCTAGAGGGGTGTATGAGTCCCAAATGAGGGTATTGAAACTAAATTAATTGAATTCCAAGTCAATGTTAATGTTTCTAGTTTGTATGTTTTCTTGACTATGTGCAATTACAGATTTCAATGAAATTCAATGATGCAAGATGCAAAAATGCAACCTATATGCACTTTAACTAATGCAAGATCTAATGCAAAGTTAATGTAAGCTAGATCTAGGACTAAAATCCATTCCAAATAAAAAATAAAGGGCTCGAAGGCTAGGTTCACCAAAATGAATGTAAGGAAATAGGGTATTCCACCTTTTAGGATATGGAACACATAGAGGGGGGAATCCTCTTCCTATTTCACTCTAGTTCATTCAAGGAAACCCTAGAGATATCAATCTAATGATGAAATTGAGAGAAGGGGTTTCTATAAGGCCTCCTTGGGTGTGATTAAATGAAAAGGGGGGTTCACCACTAAGTAAAGGCTTAGAAAGAAGGAAATGCAAATGATAGACAAATCTAGCTATGCAACCTAGGAAATGACACTTAAAATCAAAATGATAAATTGAGAATGAATAGAGGGACACCTGGAAAAATGGAAATGCCTGAAACAAGGTCTACAATCTCAAAATTATGACTTTTGATGTGAACTGGGACTCATACATTAGGCTAAGAGATTTAGTCCCAATTTAGGGTTTTTGGCTGAATTTGGAATCTATAATTTGTAAACCAAGATCTACAAGAAATGTCTGAAAAGTGATATACTGGGACTCATATTCCCAAGGTGATGATTTAGTCCCAGTATTAGGGTTTGTTTGAAACTCTGGTATCCTCTATTGATCTTCTAGAGCTTCTCTCCCTTCTGATATCTAAGTACAAAAATTTGAATTCTGGTCTGTAGGTGACTTTTCGTGAAGATGACAACTTCTTGACAAATTTCTTCAGTATTTACACTTAGTCTTCAAAGGATTCTCAAGCTCAAAACACCTAGATCTGCAATCACACATATAGAGCAGAGAGAAATGATGATTCTTTAGTGGATAAGGGGTTTCCTTGGTCATTTACTTGATGTAAGCAAAGGAAGAAAAATCAATTTCTCAATTTCATTTAACAAAATTCAAAACACTCCTTGTTTGATCACTCATCTCAAATACAAATTTTCCTTTATAAAACCCTTAACTCAAACACTCAACCATGCAATCATAGTTCCAAATTTCTCAAGGACCTGTAAAACACCTTTAACATCTTGACAATTGAGGCAATCAACTTACTATACAACTCTCTTTTACAAGGAACTTTTCCTTCACAAAACTCTTTGTTCAAAGCATCCAAATTGAGATAATGAATACAAAACCACTTGTTGTATCCACAAACCACCTTGAAAACATAAAAATGACTGGCTCAAACACTTTCTCCAACAAAAATGCCTCAAACATAAGAACTCTCAAAATGGATTGCCCAAAAACATTAATTAAAGGCCTATTTAGACCCCGTCAATGATCAATTTATCTTTTCCAAGCCATTCATTTCAAGTGTTATAAAAAAATAAAAATATTCCTACACACACTATGTAAACCATTCTCCAATCTTTAATCACACTATTTCAACAAACACCCATTCAAACCCTTCCTTATTGATTCCAAAAATAGAACTGTCATGCAAGATTTGCATACAAAAGAATATAAAATTCTTTAAATCACCAAATCTAGTCTAGGGAGACTTCATAACACACCTTTACAACCTTTTAAGACTTTTCACCCAAGTTGTAAAACTTATACACCATCAAAACACAAAATAAACATTGTTCTCTATCAACTAGGATTGTCATAAGGCTGAATAGTCAATAAAATAATGGCTTCAAACTTAAAATTCACCAAATCCTAACTTGGGCAGGTTCATAATACACTATTCTACTTTTACAAACTCAATTACCAAAGGAGAACACCAAATACATGATCAAATTGCTTAAAATCTTTACTGTCCTTTGTCTTACTAACCTGTACACTGAATTTGTAGACTGAGGGCAACATAGAATCAACCTCAGACTCTACAGCTTTAGGATCATTTAAAATTCATAAAAAACTACCATTTTACCAATTTATAGGAAATTCCAATGGTAGGATTTTGAGAAACATAATTTTAGATACTCTCTGCTTACCCTAAATTAGGGTTTTACCCATTTTGACAAAATTTGCAATATCTTTTTCAAATCTGCACCAATTTGCATGAAACAAATATTGAAAGGAAGGTGATTGATGGAACTTAGAAATACAACCACTTAGAAATGATTTCATTCCCGTACAAGGCCATATAGTAACAAAAAACAATGAATTTATGTGGGAAACACTAGAAAAAAGTGCTCTCATTATTTAATTTCCAAACTTCAATCACCCACAAGTATCCAAATGCAAAAATGGCCATTTTAAAGGAATTTCAAACTAACTTTATAACTTCTAACTACCTTCTAATGCCTAAGAACTAAAATGACCCTTCATCTTCCAAATTTTTCCTCTTTTTTCCATTTTTGCAAGGTTTACAACTTTTACATTTTTTTGATTGACAACTTTTCACCTTTTTGCAATTTGACACAAAACAATAAAATTTGACCCTCCTAATGACTTAACTAAATGAAAAATGACTTAAATGACCTAAGTACAATATAAGAACCAAAAAATTGAAGAAAACTCCAAAAATTTCATGATGGAGACATGATGCTCCTGCATCATTCTCCTGGCCAAGAAAATTTCCAAGCCCTTTTGGACTAAATCTTCATCCCTTGAACATGCTTCTTTGATTTCTTGTAGCTTTCCTCCTTGAATCATCTCCAAATTTCCTTCATTTTCACCTTAGGCTTGAACTTTTCCATGCAAATCAGTACTCTATCTTGCTTGTCAACACTCTATTGCTTCTCAATTTGCATCTCAACACCTTGTCCTTCTCCTATTCACTGTATCTTGATCTTCAAATTTTTCCCTGTACAAAATATTAGTAGTACAAATAAATGATACATCAACTCTATCACAATACCTCCATTTGTCTTCAATTGTTTGCAAATCTCCAAGAACAATTCATCTTTAATCATTTCTTCACCCAATCTAGATACAAACTCAATAACTTCTCTTTTTGAAATCAGGTTCTTCATGGCTGCAACATTTTTTCTTCTTCATCCATGAACTCTTCTTTTGCATCTTCAAATATTTCTTCTTCCTCTATCCTCTTCATTTGTTTTCTCCTTTTGACTATCTTCTTAATGGGCCATGTAACTTTTCTTTGCTTGATCTTCAAGTACCAACTTGTCATCTACTTAATCATCTGCTCCATCTTCATCATGGACTCTTGGAACTCCTTATCCAATATTCTCACCTCTTTCTTTATTTCTGCTAACTCTCTATGAAACTTCTTTTTTTCTTTCTTTTTTTTTCTTTATTCCTGTTACTGCAAATGTCTTCTCATTGTCTCCATCTATCAGATCTGGTCTCTAAGCAAGTCTCTCCTTGCTTCTACTCAACTTTTCTCTTAACTTTCTCTGCCTTCTCTTGGAAACAACCAAGTTATCTTTTCAACCTGCACACAACTAGAAACACAAAACCACAAAATCACAAACCAACTCTTTTCCTAGAGCCTTCTACCTCTAATACCAAATTGATGTAAACAAAGGCAGAAAATTCACTTTCTCAATCTCATTTAACAAAATTCAAAATGCTCCTTGTTTGATCACTCATCCCAAGTACACATTTTCCTTCATTAAACCCTTAACTCAAACAATCAACCATGCAATTAGAGTTCCAAATTTATCTAAGACCTACAAAACACCTTTAAGATCTTGACAATTGAGGCAATCAACTTACTATACAACTCTCTTTTACAAGGAACTTTTCCTTCACAAAAAGCTTTGTTCAAAGCATAGAAAAACACTTTTTGTATCCACAAACCACCTTGACAACATAAAAAATGACTGGCTCAAATAGTTTCTCCAACATAAATGCCTCAAACATAAGAACTCTCAAAATGGACTTCCCAAAAACATCAATTAGGCCGATTTAGACCCCATCAATGATCAATTTCTCTTTTCCAAGCCATTCATTCTTTCAAGTGTTAAAAATAAATAAAAATATTCCTACACACACTATGTAAACCATTCTCCAATCTTTAATCACACTATTTCATCAAACACCCATTCAAACCCTTCATTAATTATTCCAAAAATAGAACTGTCATGCAAGATTTGCATACAAAAGAATACAAAATTCTTTAAATCACCAAATATAGTCTAGGGAGACTTCATAAAACACATTTACAACCTTTTAATAGTTTTCAACCCACGTTGCAAAACTTCTACACCATTAAAACACAAAATAAACACTGTTCTCTATCAACTATGACTGTCATAAGGTCAGACAGTTAATAAAATAATGGCTTCAAACTTAAAATTCACAAAATACTAACTTGGTTAGCTTCATAATACACTATTCTACTTTTTAAAAACTCAATTATGAAAGGATAACACCAAATACATGATCAAATTGCTTAAAATCTTTACTATCCTTTGTCTTACTAGCCTGCACACTTAATTTGCAGACTTAGGGCAACATAGAATCAACCTCAAAATTCAACACCAGACTCTATAGCTTTAGGATCATTTAAAATGAATAAGAAACTGCCATTTTACCAATATATAGGAAATTCCAATGGCAGGATTTTGAGAAACATAATTTTAGATACTCTCTACTTACCCTAAATTAGGGTTTTACTCATTTTGACAAAATTTGCAATATCTTTTTCAAATCTGCACCAATCTGCATGAAACAAAGATTGAAAGGAAGGTGATTGATGGAAATTACAAATAAAACCACTTAGAAATTAGTTCCTACCCATACAAGGCCGTACAGTAACATAAAACAATGAATTTCGGTGGGAAATACTAGAAAATAGTGCTATCATTATTCAATTTCCAAACTTCAATCACTCACAAGTATCCAAATGTACAAATGGTATTTTTAAAGGAATTTCAAACTAAATTTATAACTTCTAACTACCTTCTAACACCTAAGAACTAAAATGACCCTTCATCTTCCAAAGTTTGCCTCTTTTTTCCATTTTTGCAAGGTTTACAACTTTTACATTTTTTTGATTGACAACTTTTCACCTTTTTTCAATTTGACACAAAACAATAAACTTTGACCCTCCTAATGACTTCACTAAATGAAAACTGACTTAAATGATCTAAGTAAAATATAAGGACCTCAAAATTGAAGCAAATTCCAAAATTTTCATGATGGAGACATCATTCCCTTGCATCAAAACCCCATTTTGCTAATTAAAGCTTGAAATGAAATAAAATAGAATAAAGGAATGATGAATGAACAATATGCGATGTTACAACTCACCAAACCCTTCATATAAGAGCTGTAGTATTTTATGAAATGGATAGCATGAATGTAGATTTTGACACTTGATTGAATGATATGGATCTTGATTTGAATGCTTGCTTGAATCATAAAAATCTACATCACAAATGTTAGCTCAAAACACACATGATACATGATGAATTTGAAATGATGCTTTAATCTTGAATGTAGGTCTAAAATGCTTGATAATCAACTCTTGAATGCTTCATCAATTTTCTAGGAGAAAATATGTGAAATAACCCTGTATTTATACTTGTTTATGCCAAATTTCCTATAATTATAACACTACAAGCCGGCATCAGATCTAGGAGAATAAAATCCTGCCAAGGATTGAATTCAAAATAGGTCCAAGCTAAAGCATGACTCATATGCCAGTTGTGGCATATGAGTCCTAGGAGCCTAAGCTTGGGGCACAAATTTCAAGAAATGCTAAGTTCTATGCCAAATTTAGGATTAGGCCCCAAAACTTAGGTTGGACCCATATGCCCAAGGTGGTGTATGAGTCCCAGATCACTAAATCTAGGACACATAACCCAAAAATCATGAATTATGATTTGTAATTTATTAAGTGTTGGGATTATGCTTGGAAAGATGCATTAAATAAGGCTTGTGGATGCAAAATAGGACCAAATACAACATAAAAAAGCCTAATTTTAGCAAGGAGGGCCCACACAAGCATGAAAATGTAAAGGGATACATTTTTCTACACTACAATTACCAAGTTAGCTGGTAAATCTCATGTGCTACCTTTTTGAGGTTGGAAGACTTTTAATCCCTCAAAGGTCACTCTATACTTGACATCAAGGTTGATGACTTAGTCAATTAGGTTGTTGGTTTGCACACTCCAAGTGATCCTAAGGTTGACGCATATAGGACACTTGTCTACCCATTTGTACCACATTATGGGGCACTTGGATTGCCTCTTCCTTTCTTATATATGCAAGGACTTGCACTCATTATAATTTTGGTTGTCTAAATATAATATTGTATATTCTTCATTGTGTCCATTTCTCATCTCTATTGATCTCTTAATTTTCTAATAAACGTATCACCTTGCTAATGACAATACTCCCACGAGTATTTTTAAATAGTACGTGTCTTTGATCTTTTACACACATATTTGGAGTTGAACTAGGTGAATTTTTTTCATTTTGATATGATGATAATATTTCCAAGGATTTCGTAAATATTACAAGCCTCCCAATATTAGAAAACAACAAAGAAAACATAGATCATTTAGATAAATTATAGAGTAGAAATACATACTAAGCAAGGTCAAATTCATGCTTATATAGAATAAATATATGACTTTAGAATAGATCCAAATGGATTAAATCAAAACTGGTGATATCATACAAATTTAGCACACAATTCAAGATATCTCACTCAAAAAAATACATATTACTAGGCCAATAAAAATCAACAAAATAATCTTTATCAAACAACAATCATTCTTCAATCATAGAGAAAGTATATATATACCCATTATAGTTACTTTTATAACTTAACTTTTGATATTGTTAGTGTAAATAGTGTCATTACCAAACTATAAACCAATCACTTTTTTAGGATTGACCTATTCATGCTTAGCTTAAGCTTACTTTAGCTAAATCATATTTTTTCTCACTTTATATGGTTGAATGTGTCCTCATAATTTGAGACACCTAGTGCATACATACTTACCACTTGCTTACACACTTGTCAAGTGAGCTCATAAGTGTTGCACCTTTAGACTAGTAGTCAATAATTGTCTCTAACCTTTTTATCTCCTCATCTTTGTCTATATATTCAAGGTTGATTATTTTATTTACACTCTTCATTTTATATTGATATAAATACTATTGTGCTCAAATCTCAACATTCTCCAGCAACAATAACAATTCAATAATCAGCAAAATTACACACAACTCTTAATTATTAGCTTGCACTAAATTACACTAAACTATAATATACTATTTGATTAATTAAGACTAATTTTATTTTTATTTAATGAAATTCATTCTCTAATCATAAAATTAAATATCATTATCCATTATAATTACTCATAATTTAACATTTTAAACCAAAATATATTAATCCACAAAATTAAATGCAACTTTTAATTATTAATTTATGTGAAATTATAAATACATCATTTTATTAATCTAGACTAAATTTAAAGAAACTTTATTTTGATTTATATTAGTATATTAGCACATATATCTTATGTAAATTAATTTAAAACCCCCCAAGAGATATCAATATTGAATTATTTTATTTACTTTAAGAATTATTTGATTTTACTTTAGAACTATTTAAGGATTGTTTTATTTTATTTACCTGTTTTATTTTTTCTTTATTTTATTACATTTTAAAACTATTTGAGAATTATTTTATTTTATTTATATTATTGGTTTTATTTTTATTTGAACAACTATTTGTATTTGCCTAATAATAATATAATTTAATTTACTCAACTTTTAGATTAGCAAGAACTATTTTACTTTTGGATGTAAATTTTAAATTTACCTTTTAAAAAAGTATCATTCATTATTTCAATAATTTTATTTTGTTATTTAAAAGTATTTTAAATATAATATATTCTTAAAATATGTACTTTGACATGTAAATGATTGTCAAATTTAAGTTTAGAAAAAATATTTTTGTTAACATGCTAACACTATTACACTCCACCTCTTTTTTGACATAATTATTTATATATGTATAAAATATCAATTTTTAAAAATAATTTAAATTACTAAGAATCCCAAGGTGCCTTAAAATGAGATACCTCTTAAAGTAATAAATATTTCTCCCATTCACTATTTAAAACTATAAATATAAATCTTAAACAAGATAATAATCTCTCGAAATGATTGAAATTAGTTTCTCCCTATACAAATTGCTAAGATAGTAGACTTTTCCAATTTAGTGGTATTTATTGAACAAAAGTGACAAGATAATTCATACATACTAGCTTACATATTTTTTTGTAATCAAACATTAACCCTTAGGAGATGTTTAAAGGTAATAATAATGCCCCCAATTTGAAAGCTTAAAATTCCACTAAACTATACTTGCAATAGAAGACCTACAATACCTACATTTCAAAGAATGACCTTGAGACATAGGTTTGGAATAATAGTTCATTGTTAATTTATGAATTTCTCAAAAATAAATTGTTGGTTTAGTATCAAGATTCAAACCCGAAATATCATAATGTTTATAATGAATTCTATTCCTCTCAATAAACATAAAGTAACAACAGACTATTATAGGTTTTCATTGAAATGTAGGTATTACAAGTCTTCTATTGCAAGTATAATTTATTAGTATTTTAGGCTTTGTATTCAATACATTATTATTACCTTTAGACATCTTTCCTTGTGTTATTATATTGTTAATGTAAGTTCGCTATTCTTATAAATTAGAACATTTTCCTTGACTAAATTTATCTTTATGAAACAAAATTCATTCTCTAATCATAAAATTAAGTATTCTTATCTATTATATTTACCTCATAATTTAACATTAATATAAAAATACATTAATCCACAAAATTTAATAAAAATAAAAATAAAAATTATTAATTTATACTAAATATAAATATATCATTTTATTAATCTAAGACTTTTTTTAAAAATTCCTTTATACTTATATAATTTATGCTTATAAAAATATCATTTTTTAATAATTTAAATTACTACATGCATATAATAAATACAAAATTTATTAAAATTTATTATTTATTTTTTAAAAAGTTAATTTAGAAATTAAAAAAATAAGTAAAAGATAACAGTTATAATTTATTTTATTTAATAATAGATAAATTTTAAAAAATCATAAATTATATTTTAATGTTAGTGTAGAGTTTTCCAAGCATAAATATACATTTAAAATTGGCTAAGGAAATACTTTTAGGAATATTTCAAACTCCTTTTCTTCTAGGATGAGATTAAAATCTAATCTTAAATACATTTACGTTACATGAAGTAAAAAAAAATTATGCTTCTAAAATTGTGCCAAGTCATTTCACATGCTATTGAAAATTGTTATGGTCAAACATGATTTATTTAACACTTGATTGACGATGGAAAAACTACATTGTTAGTGGCTACAAAACGGAAAATAAGAAAAGGAGAAAGTGAAAAAAATTGGGAAAAGGGTAAAGTTAAGGGGGGAGCACTAACACAACACTTAAGAAGTCAACACTTAGAGTGTGTTGGTTAAGCCCAACATTCTAATAGTTGTGATAGTATTTTTTTGTTTAATAATATAGCATTAATGGTTTTGATTTAAAGGTTTTAGTGTTGATCATGAGTACTCATTATTGAATAATTATTTTCCTTAGATCTAAAAAGCAAAAAATTGTGTAATGTCACATCAGTGCACTAATACAACATGATTTAGTGAAGACCTCATAAGTAGTAGGTATTTTCCATAGCATTTCAAATTATGTTATTGCTATTGGGATTCAATTGTGTAGTTTTCAAAGTCAAACTTCTTGAACCATATTTCATGAGTAGTGGTTCACATGAACCCATCTCTCATGAGAATTGTTGATGGGTGCTTTTGCACCTTCTCAACACAGGTAATGCATAAGTGCATCACCTCTCTTGAAAGACAATTTCCTACAAGAAAATTGCAGAAAACTATCCCAAGGTCTCTCAGATGTTAGTAATCACATGGCGGCCTTTATGGTTTACAAAGCATGGGAAGTTGGGTCTACAAATGAAGTTTCAAAGTGTTAGAAGTGAATGAACAAGGGCTGCTCACTCAGAATAGCAAGCTGGAACTCACCATGTTCATTAGATTTAGCCTTGTTGTGATGCTTGGGGACCTATTCTAACAAAGGTTAAAAGAGTTGTTCTAATCCTAAGCTAGGAATGAACAATAATCATAGAGGGTGCTACAGTAGACAAAATCCCACAAACTAGATTTTGCTTGACCAAGAAAGACCTACAACTACACAAAATCATTACAATCTTCTAATGACTATAGATTTTCAGATTGTGAATTCACCTCATGAACATATAATTGAACTAGGTTGCAGCAAATAAGTTAGCTCAGACTAGCTTTAAAAAGTGATTCATCATCAATAAACCACAAAAGGCATGAGCTAGCATGGAAGTAGAACCATGTATGCAAGATGAGCAAACTCAAAGAGAACATCCATAAAATTATCCAATGTTGTCTTTTATTTTTGCAAATGCCTTTTACACTAGTTCTCCAACTATTTACAAATGAGGCACAAGCCCCTATTTATAGTTTTCCAAAGCCCAAATGAATGGCTAGGATTGATTCCCAATGACTGGCTCAAATTCAATACAAGTTAGGGTTTCACCTACCCCCAATATTTCATAATTTAAAATACATCTTTTGTCTTTTCATCATTTTGTCTTGTAGCCTATTTTGTCATCTAGTGACTCTGACACTGTAGTAGTTTTGTCTTTTAGTGGTTGCCATCCTTGCTACAGTTGAAACTATCAAAGTCTACCTTCTTGTTGGTGCATCTGTAGTATCCTTCAACTAGTTAAGTGCATCCTTTTGTAGATTGGTGTTTCTGAGAAGTAGATATGTTGTTCCTGATCTAGATGGATAGCTCCTAACAATCATGGTTGCTTGGAGGAAGATAGAACAACTCCCTCATTCTCCTTGTTTGAAGGAATTTCTCAACTTGGTATTTCCTGACACATATTCCTAAGTAGGCTTATTCAATTAGGTAGAACTCCCCTTAACGTCAATATTTAGATAAGCACATCCTTTGGTGGTCGCAATCACCCTCCAAACACAACAAAATCTATGCCTTTAGCATGGTTCCCTGAATCCTAAACACAAGAGGTGTAGTAAGTGCTTTCATACGTAAATCAAGGAAAATGTTAGTCAAATCCTACAAACGCATTGTTAGATCCATCCATACATCATTAAAAGATCATAATATTCATCATTGTTCCACATTTGGAGCTCATTTGGACCATAAACATAAATGCGGGTTCAAGGGTGCGGGCGTAGGAAGGTTGAAGGATGTTTGGAGTCTCTACCACTAAGCAATGAAATTTAGAGCATGGCGACTTGTAGGTGGAAGTCCACACTGCGGGACCCACAAGTTCCTTAGATGTTAAGGGCTACATGAGAAAGTTTTGACCAATTTAGGAGATGCGGGAGGGAGCTACTGGGCCACCATCGTATGTTCACCATTAGGAATGATGTTGGAGGGACAACAGTCTGCAAAGCTACAGTTCTTAGCAATTTTGAGTTTTTTCAAATTAAGCACATGGAAGTGCATTAGAAGGGTGTATGGAACTATTCCTCAATGATTTCACCCCTTCCAAAAATGCAAAAATCTGGAATGTAGAAGTCGAAGGGTCTGTTGCCTTAAAAATGACATTGAGCACATAGAAACCCATGGATGGTGATGGAGGGATGATGGTCTGCAAGGAAGTTCCCGCAGACATTGATGGAGAGACAACGACCTACAAGGAAGTTCCGCAATTTCACAAAACTTAGTGAATTTGAGATTTTCAATTTTAGTACTTGGAAAAAGGGGTAGAAAGAGTGCCAAGACATATTTCCTTAACATTTGACTCATTTTGAAAAATGAAAAAAATTGGAATGCAGAACCTGGAGGGTCCACTTCCCTTTGCAATGACATTGCTCAAACGGACTTCCGCGAGCAGACTTCCATACTGAAATTTCCACAATGTCTAAACAAATGGAAAATTTGATGAAAACCCCTTTAGGCATGTGAAGAAACTCATTTTATGGGCCCTAGATGATGAAAAATTGAAATTTGCACCATTTTTGGAAATGCAAAGATTTGGAAAGGGGAAGCCAGAGGGTCTAATGCCCTTTTGTAACGACAATCCACACATGACGACCCACACATGGTGACCCACATAGAAATTCCTATGAATTGAAACGAATAGATGGCGACCCACAAGGAAGTTCTTGCAGATGAAAATGGAGGGATGGTGGCCCGCAAGGAAGTTCCCACGGACGGTGACGAAGGGACAGTGGCCTGCAAGGCAATTCCCACAACTTTAAAAAACTCAACAAAACCTTGGCAGTTCACTTAGGCATCACAAAACATCCCAAATCCATAGGAAACTTGTTCCCAAAGTCAAAAAATGAAGGAAAAAGCAAAGCAAGCGAGTAGGGACTAAGCCAGCAAGAGCAAGGCAAAAAGCGAAAGGGGGGATAACTTTGTTTCTCTTCTCAAATTTGAATGCCACGGGTTAAAATGAAGGGTAGGGAGCGATGTTTATAGGCCAATTTCCATTAATGGCATGCATTGATTTCTTGGTATGACAAACCTGACTTAGGTGAGATGCGGAAACCCACACTCATTTTCGATGCTAGGTCAAGGTTCAGACATAGAAACTAAATGCAGAGCCCTCCATGCAGGTGGAAGTCAAGGTTCGGCTGGTACTTGGTGGTGAAACAAAAGTGGAAACCCGCACGGGGTGACCCACAGCTATGGGTCCACAGTACCTGATGAATGCAATGGCGAAGGCAAATGTGGGGTCCACCATGTGGGTGAATGTTGAGGCTTGGTTGCAGACAAACGACGAGGCACAATGAAAAACAACAAAAGGAGACTCATGATTGTAGGTCTATGAGGCCCAATGAATGCCAGGGCAATAAGCAAAGGGAAACTTGCAGGACCCATCCTGCAAGGGAAAATGACATTGAAATTTAGACAGGTGAACCAGGCCAATGGGAAATTGGTTATTTTATGGCTCATGACTGACTTTAGGCTCAAAGTAAGGGCACACAAAGTGAGATGAGGGAAAAATGACTCATTAGGAGCAAAAGAGGGGGTCCCTGCCATCGACAGGGCATGTGTGTTCAAAACATGCACAACAAAAAAAACTTATTAGTGAACACCTACTGGTCTAACTTTTTTGGGGGCCTTTCTGGACACCTCAATAAAATAGAATGTTGATGTGACCCTAAAACCTTAGTTATAAGTAGGGGACATTTCAAGTAAGCTACTATAAAAAAATAGGAGTGATTAAAATTTTCTAGGGGTAGGGGACTTGCCAAGTAAATTAGGCATTATTCACTCTTGTTGATTCTACATATTTTCTCCTTAATTGGCTAGATTATTTGTTACTCATTGATCATCAATGACTAGCTCATTTAAAAATATCTTAAGGGGGTTACTACATTGCTAGGTGTAAGTTCTTCATGATCAACCTCCTAAATAGAACAATTTAATGGTTATAATAAATATCAACATATGACATACAAACCTACAAATGTATTAGATGATGATTTTAAAGTTAATATTTCTCCTTTTACTACACCAATTAAAGTGTTAGTTCCTCTAATAAATGCTCCTTGAACGTTCTTAATAGTTTAGTCATTGTAAAATGATTATTTGATCACTTAAAATCTAAATGAACATATTTTTTTAATTGATAATTTATTACTAAATAGAAATCATGATACAATATGAGTTCACAAGGCCCATCATAAATAATAAAAAAGAAACAAGTCACTAAGGTGACTTTATTAAAGAAAACCTTAATATTCCAACATGGACCACTTATTTGATCTTGTTGATTCTACATGTTTTCCCTTTAATTAGTTGGATTTTTTGTTAATCATTGATCATCAATGACTAGTTTATATAAGAAAATATTAGATTGCTAGGTGTAAGTTCTTCATGATCAAATTCCTAAATAGAACAATTTAATGGTTATATTAAATATAGATAGATGTTGTGCAAGCCTACAAATGTATTAGATGATGATTTTAAAGTGAATATTTTTCATTTTACTACACCAATTAAAATATTAGTTCGTCTAATAAATTCTCCTTGAATGTTCTTAGAAGTTTAGTCATTTTAAAATGGTTATTTGATCACTTAAAATCCAAATGAATATCTTTCTTTAATCGATAATTTATTACTAAATAAAAAGCATGTTACAATATGAGTTCTCAAGGCCCATCTAAGGTTAGCCAAAACAAAAAGAATATGAATTAGCTAAAGAAGGTTAATATATTATATCCCATCATATATAACCTAAAAAAGGGAGCCATCTTGAGTCTAAGCAATAATATTCAACTAAATTTATCACAAATTTCACTAAAATTTTCAATTTAAAAAGCATCCATAGTTGGTCAAATAGCAAAAATGTTTTCATTATCCCTAACCACTTCTAGGTCAACACTATTAGAACATGTATCTTTCTTTTTGATACCCATATCTCTTAAGTTGACCTACTTTGTGAAGATCTAGAGGCCTTAATGACATTGGCCCACTTGTCATTAATTATAGGATAATAGTGTCTCTCATCCTTTATCATGATTAGTAAAGACAAGAATAACATCTTTCCAATTAAATTTCAAATTGGTTTCTAATTGAAACCCTACCACCTAGACTTCTTGCAAAAGTAGGAAGTCAAGAATGTTCCTCTTATTGTAAATTTTTTTGATAATTTATTTTCTATTATGTGATTCAAGGTCCTTGACATTCCAAAAAATTCAATTCAAGCTTTTAAAGATTAGGTAAAGAAATAGAGGGTTTTTTATTCTTGTATAATCCATCAAAACATTTTGGGATTTTCTCTTCTTTTCCTTTTCTCCTATTGTTTTGGCCACTATCTTCTCTACTTGCTTTCTTTTTTCTTCTCCCCTCTTTCATCCTCATTTTTATCAAAATCCATTCCTTTACCTATCTTATTGATAAAGAAGTGATTGTCCCAATTTAAAATCACATTCTCACTATCCTCCTTCAATAAATCATTTTTAGATAGGTCATTGTCCCTCCCCCTACACTATTGAGAGTGAATTAATTGGTTGAGAGTTGACATTTTCAAGATTCTTCTTCTCCTTATTATCCCAAATTTTCTCTTTTAATTTATCCAACACAAGTTCTTGAGCATTTTTTTGTGTGTTGAAACTCTTTATCAATTGTTTTGTATCCTATTTCCTTCTTCAAGTCATTGACTTTGTGAGAAACCTCTTGTTCAATTCTAGAGCTATCCCCAATTATAGATTTGTCTTTATTAATGTTAGGATTAAGGTGTCATCTACCTTGTAAGTCATATGTAATATGTCATGGTTCCAACATCCTTGGAAAGTGTCTCTAGGAAGTTACAGTGTATTGGGAAAATATTTCATAATATTTACTCTCACCATTGTTTGTAATACATTCATAAGGGGTGATGGGTTCCACTAACAACAATAATGGTGACTTATGTACATGAATATTTAGTATTATTTTCCCCACAGCTGCATGCTTTTGGAAAGAGTCAACATGTGTCTCTTAATATTCCATCATTTATTGCCTTTAATGTAATGTTTCTTTTCCAATTTTGGGTGCCCAACTTGGAGGGAAAGTATTAGAGAAAAAAATAGTGTCCTTTCATATTTTGAGGAGGTAATCCAAGGGTTGGGGATGTTTAGAATGAAGATAAATATTTTGGTGTCATTTTTGGGACCTAAGACCTCTTCATAAATCGATAAAGTCAATTCCTTGGATGTAGAAATGAGGAGTAGTTGAATATAGCATTAATCTATAAGAACAAGGAAATGTTGAGACATAAAGAGGTTGTTCATAGGTACACAAGTGATGCCACATTGGAAGAAAAAGAGGAGAATGGAAGTGAATGTATTTTAATCTCATTTATTTAAAGTTAATACATATTTGGCCTCTCTTCTTGGTGGATTTTTCACTGCAAGGGTTTCTTCACATAAATCCTATGTTATGTGATGCCTTTTATGTTATTGATTTGTGCCTCTTTTTTCCTATCTAATGGTGATTTTATCATTTATTTATTCTTGTTATAAGTTAACATAAGTTGGTGTTATTAATCATATTATGTTGGTTGCTTTTTTAGCATCATAAAGATGATGGATCTAGTCATTGTAATTTTATATTATGAGCACTTAATTTCAGATTTTCATATAAGTTTCATATTTTTATATTCTAGTAGTCCAAGGTTTTTATCTCATCCATTGAAGTAATAACTTGATTATTTGGATAGAAATTGAAATTTCCCAATATTTGGTATTAGAGTTGAAGGTTAACTAGGTTTTGGATATTCCTCCTTTTTTATTTCTTAGCCTAGAAAGCTTGTTGGAGTCTATTAGAAGGAATTGGAGGTTATTGGAGGCTTGTGAGGTTGCAACGATGTTTTGTGAGATTGGAAGCCATGGATATTTTCAATGTGGTCTATGTTGGGCATTAGAAACTCATGATTGACAAATCTTCATAGAGATGGTTATGTTTTGGTAACTTTGATCTCTTGTTTGACAATATGTGAGTATCCTCACATTTGATAGTTTTGTTCCTTCACCTTGTGGTCATTTGTAGTGAGAAGGTGTTCATGTTGGATGGGTAATTTTGATATCTTGGTCACATGGAGAAACACCCCTTATTTGGACTATGAAATGGAGTGCCTATGGTGGCTTCATGGTGTTAGCCCTTGGTTACTTGAAAGCATTGGAAGATAAGCCATTGACCTCTTTGTGAGTTATGGAGATGATATGTTGCAGATATTATAATCTCTTGGACAACTTGATTTTCTTGTTGGGTTACATTTTTCTCTTTCACATTTATACATGTGCTTATTCCATTTTTCATATGACATGTTTGATGTGAATATTTGGAGGTTGAAGTGGATTTAATATTTATTGAGATGGTTTTGTAGGTTTCACATATTGATAAAAAATTGTGGAATGTAGATCTATGATAAGATTTTATTCAAGGTGTTTAGGATGAAGAAAGTTGCAGGTTTCTATGTTTGCTTGGATGGTTCTTATTGATGTATGGTTACTCTTATGTGGGTTTGTTTGGAAAATCAAGTCCAACATTAATCCTAGTGTTTGAGGCTCAAAAATCCACATGTTATGCTTGATTATCTCTATTATACATGTTAATAATGTGGGGTTGAATCTATTTTGTTATTTGAGATTAGAGCACTTATTATGTATTTCTCCTTTGAGATGTTGTATATGTGTAGATCTTGTAAAATTATCTGATGTGGATTTTTTTGGTAGGCCATATTCCCGGTCACCATTATTAGTTGGTATGTTTATTGCAGCGAGAACACATTATTTGAAGTACCTAATATAGTTGTTCATTTGAATCTGTAGTAGTAGTTTATGGTGCATGGGAATATCTTTTCACTTTTAGTAGAGTGTTGGTAATGATATTGTTCATGATTCCATGTATAACTTGATACCGCTTGCATTTGTGGGAGCTTTATGCAGTTACATAATGTGTTTTTATCTTCTTTGTTTCAAGATTTTATCTCTATGTTGTTTTTGTGTGTAGTGAGCCATGCAAAATATTTGATTAGAGATGGATGGTATTTTGCAATAATTGTTGGTGCCATAAGGATCTCTTGGATTCCACCTTTAAAGTGCAGTGAGAGTTTAGTGACATCTCTGGTTCTATTAACAAAAGAAGTGTGGTGATTGTATCTTCTTGGTTTGGAGATCATGGCTTTACTTCAACTTTTGGGAGCTCATGGTGTTGATTTCTTTGATTGCGTTGGGGAAATGGAGGATCTCCAATTAGGAGATGGTTACACAATATAGTGGGAGCTTTGGTAGTGATGTGGATTCATCATTTGATAATTTATGGTTATATTCATGTGATTGGAGATGTTGATATCTTGGTTTTCCATGGAGGATACTTGAGTCTTTGGTTTGGTTGGTTTATGATATGTTCATTTAGAGAATATGATTTCTCCTAGGAGGAGATGTTAGATCATGATGTCATGTTTTTCTTCTTGATTCTTCAATTTGAACTTTGATAGTGGTCTTGTTGGTTCTATTTGGTTTTGAGTATTAATAATTTTCTTGAAGCTTCATGATTTTGCAGGTTTGCATTTGAAGTTTGGGATGGATTGATTGGTAGATTCTCATGGAGATAAGTGGGACTTTGGTGAGGCTAGTAGATCTCTTATTTATGGATATTGTATATGTTGAGATGGCTACTCATTGATGAGGATTTAAATAGAAATATCATGGAGCTTACACTTGGTTATGGATGTGAATCCATTATGGACTTGAAAAGAAGATTTCCCTTTATGATAAGATTTCATTTCTTGGTGTTGTGTGCACAAGAAAATATTTTATCTGACTCTAGGTCCACTCGATAGGTGAATGATCTGAGAGGTATTCCTACCTAAATATTAGATGCATTATTTATTTTTTATCTTGTCTTCTCATATGATTTATTCTCGAATATAAAAGTTATAAGAACTTGTTAAGAAGAAGATGTATGGTTATATGGATTTAAATTGTTCTATTTTTTTAGTCTTGAGTTATGGATCTAATTTTGATGACTTGTTTAAGGATATGTATAGGAAATGACATGTGTCTTTGGGCATATTCCCTTTATTCTAGGAATGATTGATTTGTTTTATCTACCTTTTGTATGAGAGGCTTACATCTATTGCTGCCATTTTTCATTTTTTTTTAATGTTAGATGTTGATATCCTTTCAATATGGGAATGGTGAAGGGGGTCTTAATTTACACAACTTGGTACATGTTAGTGTGGAATAAGGATATGGTTTCATTTGAAGGTCTCTCTTTGGTATTGTTCTTCTTCTTGGATGTTTGTATTCACATGGTTGAGTTTGAAGAACATGGGAGAGCTATTGAGACTTGTGTTGAGAGAGGTATTGCAGTGTATCTATTTGTAGGATTTGCATATAATTGTATTTTTCCTTGACACTATGTAATAAAGGAGTTATCCACATCCTCTATGTTAAGTACTATAGGTAGACTTATTATACCTTGATCTATTTTTAGATTTTATATTACTCATGTAATGAGAGTTTATGGAGATATATGTCTCGTTATTCTCATTGATATTTTGCTTTGATAATTACTAATGTGAAGATGAGTTTGTATATTTCATTAGATTAAGATCTATGAGTTATAAAGTTATGAGGATTGGCCACCCATTTGGTTGTAGTGGGATGACTTGGATGTGGACTATCTATATCCACAAGATTATTTCAGTGTTAATGTAGATTTTGTTAGTTTTCCTTTTCTATGGTTTTTTGTATGTTGTTATGTTGTATTTGAGATAAGAGGATGAACATACAAAGACTTAATTGTAGTTTTGGGTTGGTATGTTGATGGCATGAAGTTGTATGATATATGTATACCCTGACTTAAGGCATGGTTAGCTTGGATGAGTTACAATTTTCTCTAGTTGCTATTCCAATTGGTATGAGTAAGGTAGCTACTAAGAACCTTTGTTATCATTTGATATTGATGCTTGTGTTCATGTAAATATTGGTGCAGGTTTCAGTGATATTTGATATGATTCACCTTGGCATGTTTCTTTTTCTTCCATAGGTGGCATGTTGGAGGATGTGAGGATTTTTTTGCTTGATGGTTGTTATCATGGCTATTTTTTTGAGTATCTTGTACGAGAATGAGAGAATGGTGAAGATTTAGGTGGTACATTATTGGATAAGGGATGTTTTACCCTTGTTTTTTATTCCTATGGGTGTATTTACAATGTATGATATCAATTCAAAGAATGTTAGGATTAAGGTGCCACCTTCCTTGTAAATCCTATGTCATATGTCATAGTTCTAACATCATTGGAAAGTGTCCCTAGGCACTTAGGTTTAATTGGAAAATATTTTGTAATATTTATTCTCACCATTATTTATAATACATTCATAAGGGGTGATGGGTTCCACTAGTAGTAGTAAAGGTGACTTATGAACATGAATATTTAATACTATTTTCCCCACACGTGGAAACCTAGAATGAAATAGCGAAATATAAGGAAGTGGAGAAATGAGTGACCATTGGGATTCTTCAAGTGGGTGCTTGAAAATATGCAATGTATATGTCTCTTAGTAATCCATCATTTATTACAATTAAAGTAATGTTTCTTTTCCAAGTTCGGGCATCCATGTTGGAGGGAAAGTATTAGAGAAAGAATGGTGTCCTTTCATATAATTTCAAGGAGGTAATCCAAAGGTTGAGGATGTTTAGAATGAAGATTCATATTTGGGAACAATGTTTGGGGCTTAATACCTTTTTACAAATATATAAAATTAGCTCATTGGATGTATAAATAAGGAGGAACACTTGAATGTAGCATTACTTTATAGGAACATGAACATTTTGAGGCATAAAGAGGTTGTTCATGGGTACACATGTGTTTCCATGTTGGAGGAAAAGAGGAGAATGGAAGTGAATGTATTGTAATTTCATTTATTTGGCCTCTCTTAAATAGGTAGAGTTGTTTGCCACAAGGGTTTCTCCACATAAATCATATAATATGTGATGCATTTTATGTTGCTCATTTGTGCCTCTTTGCTGCTACCCTATGGTGATGTTATGTTTTATTTATTGTTGTTATAAGTCCACATAAGGTGGTGTTATTAAGCATGTTATGTTGGCTATTTTGTTCTTTAGGATTTTTTTCATTGTTAACTAGATCCTTTGAGTTTTTCATTGAATTTAGGTTTAAAGATCTTATTACTATTGTTAATTTTAGGACAATATCTTTTTTGATGTCCTTCATTTTTGCACAAAAAATAGGCATCCAACCCTCTCAATAATTCAACGTTATAGGTCAAAATAAACTTTCCCATGTATTAATTTCTATTTTTTTAGGTAAATTAAGTCCAAGGAGTGACACTAGAGCCCTTACATCCAAATACATAAATATGGCTCTAGTGTCTTCTATCTAAAGTACCTTGCCCATAGGTTGTTGTAAATTGGGGATAAAAGGCCAAAGTTGAGGCAATTATATTGTATTAACCCATCTACGAACAATGCACAACAAAATGTCTTCATTTAAAACCTCTAGAGACCAAGAAAAAACCTTGAAAATAAACTTACCAACATTCCAATATTCCTTACTTAGGACTCTTTTATGCATATTATGATTTTTAAAGAAAATCACAAAAAAACCTTTTCAAACCATTCTATAGAATGAAATATACAAACCTAATTTCTTTCTGTAGACATTCAAAAGCTAATCTTAAGAAAATTACATGAGGAGAGACTTTCTTTATCCGTGGTAGCAAAGAAAATGATAACTTTTTTTAGCCTATTTTCCTTTTTATTCACATCATTATACATTTCTATAATAGGTTCCCTTTGAAGAATACCACAAGGTGGAGAAACATTACCATTTTCTACTCTGGCTTATTAACTGTCCATGAAGCCTCTCCCATCCTACACTTCAAACCTTCCTTCTAACACTTCCATAGGTTCCTCACTTCTAAGAACATCCGTATAAGATTTACTAGCTCTTGTGGGATTCTCAACACCATTTTCATTTGCTTCCAAACCATTGCATTTGCCTTCCTCCATAAATTTGTATGCTACAAAGTTAATTATCCTAGGAATACTGCCAAGACATAAGATTAAATAAAAAAATAATTATCAATTCAAAAAGATAGGTAGGAAACAAGGCCTACCCGGCTCAACCCAACCCAACCCAACCTGACAAAGAAAACCAAAACAAACAAAAACACCAAAACAACCACCCTTAAAACTTGCATGATAGAGAAACAAAAAAAGACATAAGCATCATATATGATGAATAAAACTAATCAGAATCAATTTCAAAAGATGAAACAGGGCAAGGTCATCTTCTCCCTCAAATGAGAGCTCCTCCTCCTTGCATTCAATGAATATCTTGGAATACCACTACATATAATAATAACTCAAAAACTATATCAAATCAATTAATAACAAAAATAAATTAGATGGGAATTACCCAAATTTTAATTCCAATTTCAAAAAAATTGAAGCTAGATTTATAGATATAATATTGACAGAGAATAAAGAACATAATATTCGTGTGGACAGGTGCATGAACATTGGACAAAATTCAGAGTTTACAAGTAGCTGTAATTTAATGCTGGGACATTACAACAAAGCGTGAAAGTAGCAAAGGTACTATTTTCTTTCTGTATTCCAGAGTTGGAAGATGCATTGACATGTGACAGAATTTAGACTTTAAAAGTTACCTCTGATCTGGCACTGCACAATTACAAGAAAGCGTGAAATAAACTGCAAGAATTACCATTTGCTTTCTTTTTCCTAGAATTGGAAGTCGCATATACATATATCAATTGCAAACACAAATGCAAATGTTTTCAATGTGCCAAAGTTTGTAGTGAAGCACATGTCGCTGGATCCTCTCAAACTCCCCATACCAGTTTGAAACAAGAAACCACTAAATTTAAGATAAGCTATACCTCATCAAAATTTGTTATCTATGGTCATCCTTTCCGTATTAAATTGTATAATATTTTATTATTGTTTCTAGTTATACTTGTTTTTTTAATTTATTTGTCATTTATAATAAGTGTCTTAATTAGTATCATCAATTGAAATTCCTTGACATTTTTAGTGACGAATCTAAAATCTCTTGGTTATACTAAGGATTTAGGAAAGAGAGAGGAAAAGAAAATTGTTATTGACTAATTTGATATATAGTTTACTATTCTAGTAATATATTTATTTTATTATTATTGTATATCATTCTTTAGTAATGAGAAAGGGTCCCTTCATAAAGAATGATAGCTTTGTTCCCTCTAGATAGCTACATAATTTTATACCATGTATACTTTTGTACATTACACACAACACCATAGTTAACTTTCCTTTCTAAGTTTTTATTCTTTATAGTTACAAATTTGTATACACTACTATCCTAATCACTAGGCCTTAACACCCTCAACAATATTCTAGGCCTACAGTTGAAGGTTAAAAAATATCACCTAGGGGATTGACTAAGGGAATATATATCCTAAATGGCCAAGCCATATTTTTCCTCCCCATCTAGTTTTACATTGTAATAACATATGATTTCAGATTTTTTTGGCTAAGATATAGAAACAATGGGAATGAGGACACGAAGGAGAATAAGTGCTAATTATTTTAGAGCCCTACCAAGTAAAGAGACTAGTGTAACAACCTCACAAGTGACCTATAAGAGAACTTAGGCCTCACTGGCGAGTTTCAAGAGTGCCCAAATCTAATGTTGATGTCTTGTAAGAGTGTCTAAGCCCAAACTTGACATCCCCATTAATGTTAGAAGTCTAAAATTTAACATGTGCTAGGTTCCAACCTCCTTGTTTCTAGTTCAATCAAATCCATTATTTAGATATTCTAAATATGTATATGTTTTTTATCTTATCTCTTTTTTGAATATTTTATATCATAGATATTTATATTTGATTGATTTTCACATTTACATGTTCTATTGTATATAAAAATGTTATATATTTTAAGATTATTTTAAATTAGCTAATGTATTAAAAGAAAGGAACTAGCTTAAGTAATTATTTTATTTACAAAATATGACATCCTAGCGTAAACAAATTTAACCTTTCATTAGGGAATTTGACATTCTTATTCCTTATTTTTTCCAACTTCTTGATACAAACCAACAAACACAACATGCAAAAAATATTTTCATTTTTATTAAACATTACACACCTCCTCTTGAAAAAATCCTTAGAATCTCTCAAAACCTTGACACCTTTTGTATTTCTTCTTCATATTTTGACACTTACACAATAACACCTTTCATTTTCCTAGCATTCTCATCATATTTCCCTTTTATATTCCTTTATCATCTTGCTCTCCATGATCCCACTTTCATCTCTTACAATACCTCCCTCCTCTACCCTATCTCTTCTTCAAATCTCTTCTCTACATGCATATCCATACCCACCATATTTTTATTTATACCTACCCTTGGTCTCATCCTTTAGATCCATAGTACAACCCACTATTTTCCTAGTTTTTCATACCCCTTTACCATCATCATTATCACTATTTTTACCTTAGTTACATCCATATTCACCACTACCTTCACCTTAATCCCACTATGTCACAACTTCATCCTTTTCTCACTTATGAAGAACCAATGCTTTCCCTCCCTCCAATGAAATTTTTGAACATGGCAATACCATAAATATATGAATCATAAAAATAATTATCACATTATTTCACAATTGGAATCTCTAACAAATGTAATTGAAACTTCTAATAATGACACTAACCCTTCTTTTATAGTCAATGTATCAGGACACATAATTTTGAACCATTCAATATGCCTTGATATCTTAAAGAACACTGGCCAAATTCTTGGCTACCAACAAGTATTCCACATAGATAGTTTGGCCAAAAATAATTTGAGTCAAAAAGGTTTTGACTAAAACCTTTTTGATTGGAAATATGTCAATCAAAAGTCTTATAGCCAAAACCTTCATATAAATATATTTTTTAAATTTATTTTCAATTCAAGCTGTGATAGGGCAAATTTATGTGCTAGAATATGAGCATCAAACAAGAGAATGCAAATAACACTAAAAACAACCTACACATCAGGGTATGTGCAGGATCATGGTATGCCAAACAGCCCCCTTAAGTGGCAATGAAAATTCAGAAAAATCAGAGTTAGGCAACTTGACGTAAAAATTTGAATAAGTTATCTATATTATTTCAAAAACATGTAAGAATAGAATCTGGAAATTGAATGTAGTTTCTAAACTACTAGGTTTAACTTTTTAGAAACAAAATCTATTTGGTGAAAATTTGAAATTTCAATGCAGTATTACTTAAATTTCAGGAAAAAAATAAGAAGTAGGTGTCCTATTCCACCAACAACCAATAAAATGATAATATTTTTTATGAGATTTTAGATATAAGTAGAGGACTCCATGTCCTGATGTGACGATATATTTTTGTAATTTTATTCCAAGTAAATAATTAATTATGAATTTTTTATTACAACTTTTAAAAAATATAAAACTCGTGATGTTCCGACCACCTTAACTTGGTCAAAATTTCATGAAATTTTTTTTAATCCTATAGTATGCAAAGCATAGAATGTGACGCATGTTTTGGATTCAAAAAATATGATACCGCTTGAAAGTTATAAATGTTTTGCAATCAGCCTATCAATCAGGACTTTTGTCATAATTCTAGTAGAAAATAAATAATAATAATCTACTAAATTCAAAATAAAACATAATTTATATTGGCAAAGAGCTGAGAATCTCCTCTACAAACCCTTTTCATTTTATCAATTTTGGCTAAAAATAAAGTTGTCAGCCACATGGGCGAAGTCCGGAAAAACAAAGTAAGTTGTTAAACACGTTTTTTGTGTTGACTTTTTAAGATTGGTATCTCCTAACCAAAAACCAAAGCAAACCCAAGCCTATTCCCTAGGCAATGAATTTTGTGTCAGACATATCGGATATCCGATTCAAAAATCGATTTAAATCGGATATCCGATTTGAATCGGATATCCGATTTGTTAACATAGCATTTTAAAAAAATTCAAGACTTTATAACATATTCAATATATCTCATTTGTAGTTTATAGTTTATTTTAATATATTTAGTTTATAATATATGATTTGGTTTATATATGATTTTTAAATAGTGTATAGTTTATAGTTTATGTTAATATATCTAGTTTAGAATATACAATATTATTTATAATTTAATATATATAATCTCTTACAAAACTATATAATATATAATATATATAATATGTTTAAATATTAAATTTATATTTTAGTATAATATGTTTAAATATTAAATTTCTATATTTTAGTTAATATATATTACTAATATATAAGA